>OMOT01040007.1:0-12610 GCA_900312575.1 Acanthochaenus luetkenii | reverse complement strand
GCGGCGCTGGGCGGGGCGACCAAGGGCCTCAAGTCCCCCGGGGGAAGCAGCACATCTACCCATCTCAACTGCACCCCGGAGAGCATAGCCATGTTGTAATTCTGCGTTGCACCCCCGAAGGTCTGAAATGGTCACTGTAGAGGCGCTTCACCAGCTCCCACAGGGAAGGGAGATTCCAGAGGCAGCATGGGGAGGAGGAGAGGAGTATTTGAAATCAATAAGAATTTGGACCGACACACCTGGTTATCGTGTCTGTATCGCTATATTGGTTTTTCTGTGTTGTCACAAGCCGTCCGGTTAACCACTACAGATAAACGTCCCGTTGCATTTGCTTGACACTTGAAAGGGGGCCAAATGTGGAGCCAGGGGAGCACTTGATCCACTAATGTTTTTCAAGATGGCTGTCGACTTGGGGAATCAGGCCTGTAATTCTTCACTACGTTGGTGTTTCCTTTTTTTGGCCACTGACTTCTACCAGTGTTCATCGTTGGTGTCTTGGTGGAAAGAGATGGTTTCTTAGAGCCACAAAGTTCTTCCTCCCCCTGACACTTTTTCACAGACTATCCAACGCTTGGTGTGGCCCAACTTCTTGGTGTTTTGACTCCCTTGCTTATCTCTGCACGCCACACTGAATGAGAGAATAACAATGTATGTTTGAGTTTTGAGTTTGTATTCTAAAGCATCGTAAGTAGAAAGTATTGAATGTTTGAGAAGTGATTACTCTAGGTAGTATCTTTGACAGGCTAAATCCATATGGCCTTTTTTTAATTTATCAATCAAGCATAAATTATCTGCCAAATGATTGGTGAAAATGTACTTGACAATTTTATTTGTGCGCACAATATTTGCCTGTTATCTGGAATAGATACCCCATGTCGGCAGGTGATTTGAATACTAATTTTCATGGTATCTTTAAAACCTTTTACAAAATATATCTGTATTTTGAACCGCTGCATTTATTGTGTTCTTCAGGACAAAATCAGTTTTGTTGACATGCAAGTGTGGAATGGTTGTGTAATCTTGCTGGTTTGTTTTGCCCACATAACTTGAATGAATAGAACATCCTTCTACTGTTTGCCATGGTAATTTGGCGAGTACAGCATAAAATGTTTAGTATGGGATTTTAAGGGTTAATTTCTATGGTGACAACGCAAGTCTGAGCATTAAGGCCGTAAAGTCTGTCACACTTGCTTGAGAACTTGGTGCTTAGCAAACTCTCCAAACTCAACTGAAAGTTGACGTTAGCGACAATGTTAACATGCATTATCAAAGATTGTATTTATCTCGCTAGCTCTTCTACTCAACAGCATTAGCATTTGAGCAGTCCATGGTAGCAGCAAGGCGAGGGAGAAGGTCCTTTTTTGGCCCTAGCTGCAACCTCTATCAGCGACTTGAAGTTAGCCCCACAGTACAAAACAAATTGGCTGCCGCTCCAACCATCCAGGAACGTTGATTTGAATGGGAATGACCGTTCTATCCATTCAAGATCTGTGGCTCTGCCCTTATGTTGACTGGGGCTGTCCGCATCCCAATCACTCTTAATTGAGAATCTCTTAATTCCTCTTTCCTTTATTTCATTCCATTATTCACCCACATTATTTCTTTTTGACATTTACATTTCTTGCAATTTTTTTTAGTTTCAACCGTCGTGTCTGGTGCAATAATTGCCATTTCATCTGATAATTTACACTCCAGTGGAGTGAGTGATGCCTTTTTCAGTAAGGAATTTGGGGTTTACCCAGGTGAAGTCGAACACGGGGCTCTTTTGTTACTAAAGTGTGACACGAGGACACTGGAACCGACCTACTTCCTGCAGTAAAACAAGTGGTTATGAAAAGGGTAAACCCATACAATCCACCTAACCCATTTACTTGCAGATGAACATAGTTTTTGTCCAAACACTCAGCATATGGTGGACACAAGCAGTTTTGATTCCAGGCTGGACCCTTGGAAGCCTTATTTGATTTTTGAGGATAGGTTTTCTGTAAGATAGTCATGTGAAGCCTGTTCAGCGAGTTACGGAGATACTTTTGTTCAGAGGAGTCGATTGAGAGGTGTGAGTGAATATGATGCCTGTAGACCTTGTGCCATTAACCCTTTAGGAGTCCCGATGGTCTGACTAGTGTTGAAACCAGGCAATATCATTGTCATTGTGAACTGAAACTATACTACATTTCAAATATATTTTGTATGCTTGAAAAAGAAGTCTTGTTGCCAACTTCTCAACAGTGAAGTGCTAATTACAGTTGAGAATGCCACACTAAGGTGAAAGCTCAATCTAAAGATGAGTAGCGCCACCTTGAGGAGAATATTAATCCCAACTTGGATTACACTGATTCAAAGTATTCTTGTAGTGGGCTGTTTCTCCTAATCAGTTTCAGCAGTATGTTACATAACCACTGACACAGTATTCTACCATCTGGGTAGTATTGGTATATTTTAAACTTTGTCTAACCACTGGATGCCAGCAATACACATTTTGTAGTTGTCATGTCACCTACCTCTGTTATCATATGTGGGCTTGATGTTGAAGAAGGCAGGGTTCCTACATGTAATGCCCCACATTTTCCAGGCTTTAATAATATGGCTGGATTTGGAGATTTGGGCCAGTGTATGATAGTGGCTTGGCAATATGACTGTCAACTAGGCTGTATCATTCTGCAGCTGAAGATCTAACAAATATCAAAATATGTGGAGTCTACTTCTACACAAAAGGTGTAGTCATATGTGCGTCAGGTCTGAATAGATTATTTTCTGCTCCTAAACTTTTCAAGACCTGGAAATGATTGCATTAACTTCCCAGACCTTGTAGGAACCCTGACGAATACAGAAGCTGTGTCAAAGATGGTTTTTCTAGCTCCAGCTCTTCTTGCCAAAAAAGATGGGAGTCTACACTGGAATTTGGAGTTTCTTTCCCAGTGTCGGCTGTAGGTGAAATAAATGGGATTTGGATGGCTTTCTTCTCTGATAGAAACACTAGCTCCTGTGTGTGTGCGCAGTGCACTGGTTGTTTTAGCCTTAACCCACATCCTGTGTCAGAGGAACATGTTCAAATATTGATTTTTAATTTTAAATATTTTTTTTTTTAATCTTGTGTTCTGATGTAGCTTATTTTACCAGGTCACGTGGTTAGACTTCAACTGGCAGCTTGTATGAACTCTCACACAGGGTTGGATTTATTCTGTGACAGCATCTCTATCTTCCACTGGACAGGCCAAAATATAAAAGTTGCTTTAAAACGTATTTATTATTTTATTTGTCAAAATCTGCACTTCAGTAAATAGCTCCGGTATGTTTGTTCATGACAGAATCCCACTTACAAAAGGCTTCCTGATCTGTATAGATGTCTTGAATTCTACAAAACCGCAATGCAGAAACATTATTTAGTTTACTTTTTTTCTAAGTTTAAAAATGATGTAAAATGTACTTTACTCAATTTGATGGTAATGGAGTCAGTGAAATCCCAAAAACAAGGCAATGCAGAGAATATTTTGTTTGCTTTTATAAATTCTGTAAATATGTATGATTTGTCTATCATTTATGCATTTTCTTTTGTCAGAGATTTATATTCAAATATCAAATAAAAATGATAAATTATTAGCAAATGTTTTTTGCATGTGTTCTTTGTTAACTTATACAGGACAGTACAATTATCAATATGGTTCTGCTTGGTACACAAAATCAAATAACATCGTCATATAATACTTACTATAAAATAAACAGTGTACCATAGTATTGGTAACATATCAATCCTATGGATAATTCAATGCTTGGGTGGTTATTTTTGTGATAAACAAGGTCTGATTATTGCCAACACAATTAGAAACTACTTCTGTCAGAGCAGATGACATCAGATGTAACATACAGCATTTTGAAATGTAATTGGTTTACAATCATTTGACATCCAAAACAGAACTCCAATTAAAAACAAAATAACAATGTAAAGCCAGTGCATTTCAACAACCTGAGAAAAAATACCCAATTAGATCAAGTACACTGAACTGATAAAGCCCCTAAGTTATGAGAAAAATCTTTCGACACTGGAGTATGGAAATAGATTAGTGCAGAGGCAGCTGCCTTGCAGTCGACACTCTGGGAATAAAAGTCCCTTATGTCCATGTGTCTGTCTCAGGAAACAGAATTTGAATTGGGAAAACCAAATTTGAAAGTATAGTTAAAAGTTGTAATCAAATTCTATTTCAAGCCGTTCCACAATTGTGCCTTACTAATTACATTTTTGAATTCAATGGTTCGATATGAGCATGACAAATTGAAATTGATGCTATTAAAATCTATTGTCTGCTGGCACTTATCTCTTTCCATACGGGGGTCTTATCATTCAGACCTTATTCATTGGTCAATTTCACACAATTTCTTTCAAAGTAGCACCCACTAAATGGTTAACAACAATCCAGTTAAATTGACTGGATGGAGAATGAAAACCCAAATTACTTCACTGTAAAGGAAATTGACAGTGGAAGCAAATGTAATAAACATTAAGATACTTTCCCTAACACTGGGTGTCAGCAAGTTTCATCAAGTTAAATTAAATTCACTTTAAGACCAATTTCACAATAGAACAAAGATGAAACTGAAAACGGACATACTGCAGAGGTGTAGAGATTAGAATATAGGTCATTGAATATTGAATATTTTAATAATGCACCAGGTTCGAGGGTTCCTTACACAATTTACAGCATTAGTTCTCTGAGAATCACTTTCATATCCAAGCAAAATTGGTATTGTAACGAACATCCCTAACCAAATCGGTATCGAATCGGAAGTCTAATCGACTTGTGAATCGGAATCGATTAGGGAAATCAGTGGTGATACCCAGCCCTAGCACTTACCAACAAAAACATGTCAAAATGGGTGATGCTTTCTCAGAAATCAACACAACCATATGGGATACATTAAAACATAAGGATAAAATGATTCCAGAGTCACCAATTATAAGGCAGAGAAAAGAACGAGTTAAAACTACCCAGCAGTATAAACTGGCATAGTACTCCTGTCATTGAATAATTAATATTTGTTGGAAAACCTCCAACCCAGCTGAACAGATGTTTGTGCACGTAGCTCACATATTTATGTCAAAAAAGGAACAAGGTAAAAAGACTTTGAAAGCCATTTGTCATAGTCCCTCTAACTGAATGCAAGCAAAGTACAGGAAATGTCACAGACTTCTATAGTGTTGCAGTCCTAATTTCTTTCCTGTAGCGTAAAATGTCACTGTAGAGCTCTGTGCCATAAATTGCACCACAGCACTGAGACGTTATCGCGGCCGTCATGTGTACATGGCTCCATGTAGGTCCTCCAGCCTGTGCTCCCTCTGTTTTCTTCTCTCCTGGAAGACACAAAACCACTATTCAGTCAAGGAACGGCTTCAAAGAACAGTTAAGAGTGCGAGGAACAATTTAGCCAAAGCCATGCATATCTGCAGACCCACCTTGTCTTTTTTAAACTCCTCATACTCTGGATTATCAGTTGGTAATTCAAGCCGACACAGCGGACAAGAGTTGGTCTATTATTTTGTAAAAAGAAACATCAAAAAGGGTCAACATTTTAAGCGGCCGCTCACACATTTCCACATTGTGTGCGAGGAAGTGCATCTAAATTACAAATTCACGTGCTTTACCTTCCCCAACCAGGGTAGTATGCATCCTGAGTGGAAGAGGTGTTTGCAAGGCATTTCTCGAACCGTCTCTTGTTCCTCAAACTCCAGCAAACACACCGGACACTTGAGACCTTTGTCTATGAGAAGAAAGAAAGCCAGGTTAAATATCTCTAACCTTTATTTATCCAGCGAGGGGCATACTCTTTTTCCAGCTTTCACATTCATACAGCTTTATACATTCACACTAGGATCTGACCCAGGTGTTCTACTGGTGGCCAAGGAGGAGCAGTAGGGAAGTTGAAGGAAAAATCCACCCTCGGATAATCTTAATTTATTATTGAGTTACTATTTTGTGATGAAGTGTTGTTATTTACTTTTGTTTTTCCCCTCACCCTGCCTTGTCGTCTTCTACTTCGGTAAATGATTTCCTACCTTTCCCAGAATGCCTTTCGACAACCCCCAGAGAAGGGGCGTGACTTTGTTGCTTTCAATCAAAAGTGGGCATGTGAACATACAAATAACTTGAAAGTGTGATCATTCACTTGCGAGTTGTACGTGCAGGTAGTGGCTTAGGAACACAGTAGCTGTTGAGGAAGGGGGAGAGCATTACTCATCTGCTTTTCCCAATCAGAATGATTTAACTGGTCAGGGATTATATCTTAGAGGCTTCCATATGCAACTATAGACCTATTTCTAAAATTCCATTTTTAACCAAGGTTTAAGAGAAAATAGTAGCTGCCCAACTGATTGTGTTTATGAATGGAAACAGGCTTTTTGAGAACTTTCAATCTGGTTTTCAAGCTCGTCAGAGTACTGAGACTGCTTTACTCATGATGAATGATGTGCTTTTAGCTGCTGGTGTGGGGAAATCATCAATTTCAGTTGTTTTAGACCCGAGCACTTATCTACAAGATAGGACTTTTAGTGATGCCAGGTCATTGCAGGCAAATATGTCTTGTGGTGTTCCACATGGGTCTGTTTTAGGACCCATTTTTTTCTCCGATCTATATGCTACCTCTGGGGCATGTTATACGCAGACATAATGTCCGTTTACATTGCTATGCAGATGACACTCAGCTGTACTTATCAATCGATGCGACTAACATAAAGCAAATTGACATACTCAACAACTGCCTTCAGGACATTCAAAACTGGACGTCTTAAAACTTCTTGCAATTAAATCCTCACAAATCAGAAGTTATTCTTATAGGTCCTGACTCTATAAATTGCCAAATAATGAGACATCTCTGTCCGATGTCCACTAATGTTACCACAGACTGACAAAAACCTAAGCCTGGACAATCATATAAGGTCGGTTGTGCAGTCTTGCTTCCTCCAATTTAGAGGATCATTTTTAACTGCGAAGAACCTGGAAACTGTTATGCATACTTTTATCTCCTCTCGCTTAGACTATTTCAACTCTCTTTTCACCTGTTTAAGCCAGCAAAGCCTTTACAGGCTACAACTGGTCCAAAATGCTGCTGCTAGACTCCTCACAAGGACCAAAAAGAGAGAACACATCACTCCTGTTTTAGCTTCCTTAAGCTATATTGCTGAGCTTTTAACCCCATATGAGCCTACTCGCAGCCTGAGATCCTCGGGTAGGAATCTTTTGTCTGTTCCACAGTCCAGGGAGAAGACCAAGGGTGACTGGGCTTTTTCAGTCAGAGCCCCTAGACTGTGGAACGACCTGCCTGAGGAGACCCGGCTTGCCAGTACTGTGTCCTCTTTTAAATCACTCTTAAAAACACCTTTTCAGGATTGAAGAATGTAGAACTGAATGTAAGAACACATTTAGTGGTACTGGAGCCAATTTCTGTCACCTGCTTGCTCTGGGGAAATGATGACCACAGAAAGTGTCTGAACTGCAGTTTTGGCAGCCGGAGGAGGAAGACGTTGGTCCCAGTCCGACAGGTCGAATGCCCCGGAGTCGATGTCCAAGCCCTGCATTAAAGACCTATACACAAAGACCAACGGTCAGTCAGACCCTGGACCTCCACGAGTCAATGTGATGTTGGAGAAAGAAGATCTCTGAAGTGAGTTTAGCTTCACCTGGCCAGTTCAAGTAGTGCATTCTGTCGATACTGTTCCTCGGGGTTGGTAGGCTCACAGTCATGCTCATCAAAGTAGGATGCCATCCTGGCATAGAAAATATTTGTGTCTTCTTTGCAATAAGTAAAGAAGTAAAAGCATGTTAAAGGCTTACTAATTTATCAAAACCCAGTCCACCACCATTTATATCTACAATTACATTTTTGGCTTTTTAGATGATCCTGAGCAACTTACAATGAGTGAGCAGGTAGGTGTCTTGCTCAAGGACACTTGTACACAGGGATTGAACCTGAGACCTTGCAGTTACAGGATGGTAAACTGCTAATATATTTAAACCAGACATACATTATTATTTATAATTCACTCATCGGCGACCCTAATGGTCTAATTTGCTGACTAACTTGAACACAACATGGTTCACCTCAGCAGAAAGTCGGTTCTGGTGATCGAGACGTGTCGTTCTCTCGTATGAAGAATACGATCAACCAAAATCCATTCAAAAATCTTAAAGTTTGTTTGATTGTTTCCTTGGTTGTAGACAAATGCAGAGAACGCATAAGAAGTGTCTGAAAAGCTTATGTTAGTCGTTAGGATCCACTCTTCAATTCGGCATAACGTTACATATAATCCACCAACCAGGACTTATTTAAACAAGCTGTCTGCTTTCAGAACTGGTGCGCTGTTTATTCTAACAATCTTCCGTCAAAATGGGCAGCATTGAACAGGGTCGACCAGGGTTAAAATGGAATATGTATTAGAATAACGTGCTGCTTGGTGGGTTATATGAATGCCGAATTGAAAAGTGTCAGCTCACGATCCAGTAAAGGTGACACGTCTTATTATAAGAGGTATAGCCCTTTGTCGATAATCAATGCCACATTAAACTGTGAGCTCTTTAATGGAGTTTGGTCTTAAGTTCTGGCATTGGGCTATGGCTATGGCTAACACATTAGCTCTGGCTATCTGGAGCTATCTGGCTCACGCTAGCCAGCCTTTAGCCTTTCTCCAACTTGTACACATAGACATAACGTACAAGATAAGAGCTGGTATGCCAAATAGTGCCCAAACTAATTGTTAGCCATTTCTTGACCAGTCTCAACAAAGTAGACTCACCCGCTGTTAGCCACAGCCAAACACTCGTCATTCTTCCGGGTATGACGATACAACACCACGTGACACCTTCAAGTGAACAATAATACGACTGTATTTACTAAACATATATCAAATATATTTGAGTTTGAATGAACGACGGCACGATTTGATTAACGTTGTATCTACCATCAAAACATGGTCAAACATTTGATAATGCCTTGAGGAAATAGTAACAGACCAAAACCAACAGACACAAAAACAGCTTTTCCCCACACAGACTCATGAACAGACATTACTACTCTGGATTCATATACATATACATTTGTTGATCATTCTTCATTTATATTTACATTCTTGCACTACTCTGGGTATACATATGTTGACATGTGTTGAGGTCTTTGTACTATACTACATTCGTGCACTACTACAGACTCATATATAAACATACATTGTTGATGTTTTTGCTACATTGTATTCCTCTTTTAATATAACTATATTACAGTATTATACTTATACTCATCTCAGATGTGTCTATGTGAGCAACTATACCAAGAAAAAGTCCTTGTATGTGCAAATATACTTGTCCATTAAAACAAATTCTGATTCTGATTCTGAGAAAAATGTAATTAACAGCAGCAATGGAAATGCTTCCGTTAAGACATAATCAGTCTCTGACAATGGCCCCAGTATGGATTCATAATTATGGCCCTGTTGCTTCAGCTAGTCCTAAATCATCATGTAGCCAACAGCTGAGATTATTCTCTTTCCAATGCATCTTCATCCTGTGGGCTTGTTTGTTTTCACATGAATCTATAGTACAACATACATATTGGTTGAATAATTGATCCAGTGTCCAGACCCAGGGTGAGCAAAGGCGCTCAAAACCACCACCCTGTTGCCATCTACTTCAAGCTAGCAATAATTAATCAGCACAAATTGGCTATGCTTCATTTCTCATTGAACTTCATAGGAAAACAAGGTTGGAAGAACTGTGGTGAGACAAGTAATTGTTTGCGGTACTCTAGCTCGGTCAGGGCATGGACATTCAGTCAGCCACTGAGCCAAATATATCTGCCACACCACACCAGTTATGTGGCAGAAACTAGGTCAGAGCTTAAAAGTCCACTCAGGGAGAAAGCAATGTGACCTTTACACTTATCAAAGTTCAAACAATGATGGTCCACAATTCTTGCAAGTGATAAGGAGAGACGGATGAAGATTTAAAGTAAGAAGTTTGGTAAAGTGATTAAAGGATAAGTTTGATTTTTTTTGACCTTAGACCCTATTTGTGAGCTGTCCATGACACTGACACGTAGAGACCATCATTACACTGATGGGTTCAGTATTGAGCTTTCTACAGTTTTCCTGCAGGCTCTCACTGGGCTACATTAGAAATCAGTGAAGCAATCGTAAATGCTTTGGAAAAACTACAATAAATGTGCTTTTCCGAGACGGGAAGCTCAGGGTGTATACTTACAGGTCTCAGTATGCTCTCCTGTGAAACGTATCGCAATCCTAACATTTTTACGTGCTTGGCATGGCTTGGATATAAGTGCCAGGAGGGGGCGCATGTTTTCTCTACTCAAGTCAAGGAGGACTATGTGTCGGGGGCTGTTTACAAAACTGTATCTAGGTGAGCAGCCATTATTCGGGTTGCGATACATTTCACAGGAGAGCCTACTGAGACCTGTAAGAATACACCCTGAGCATCCCGTCTCAGAAAAGCACATTTATCGTAGTTTTTCCAAAGCATTTACGATTGCCCCATTGACTTCTATTGTAGCCCAGTGAGAGCCTGCAGGAAAACAGTAGAAAGCTCAATACTGAACCGATCAGTGAAATGATGGTCTCTATGTGTCAGTTGCATGGTAGAATAGGGTCCAAGGTCTAAAATAGCAAACTAAGCTAAATTAATTTGACTGAAGTGGAGGTGCCATTGTGTTTCCTTCTCATTTATTTTATTTTGTTTTTGGAGGCCTGCCCTACGCAAAGTCATGTGATGGAAAGACACTGGTGGTTGAAAATGATTTCTGACGATTGCAAACGGTTTTGTAAATGTTTTATAAACATTATTTTTGTTTTGGACATGCACTGGGCATTACATCTTTACACAGTTTGAGATGAAGAATAACTCTAATGCAGAAACAAAAAGACAATACAACATAAAGCCTTTGAAGAGAGAACACTAAAAAGATACAAAATACCCCCCCCAAAATACTACGTTAAGACATCTTGCAAGGGATTCCTCAGCAGCAACATTTGTACACTGTACACAACGCTCACTTGGATGGAGCACAATATGAAGGATTCCAATGCATATTTAGACCCAATTAAAAGAAATCTTCATGCTCGTGAATTTCAAAAGAATGGAGACCAGTGGATCGTGTTTACTCTGTGGACGTTGTTTCCATGGATGTGATGACGTTTAAAATGCATTTTTAAACGCCATGGTAACACTTTGAGACTTTCAAGCAATGTTTCCAATAGTTCAACAACACATTTCCTCGATCACAGATAAGCCTACATTCGGCTGTAACATGTCTATGTGCGGGCTGGTGTGTGCTCCCGATCCGGGCCGGTCAGAGACGTAACCTTTAAAAGAAAAACGAAAGAAGAGAGAAGCAGCAGCTGAGCTATCGATGGTACCATATCAACTGAAGACCCACACATGAGTGAATAGTGGGACTGATGCGCCCATAAATGCCTCTAAACGCAGTAATAGCACAGACTGAACGGTTCAGACAAGATGCTCGCAACCTTCTTCCTGTCAGGCCAGTTCAATAACTCCCAGGATGTATACATCCCTTTTCCTGGGATCTCTCATCTCCATTAGTCCCATTCGTGTCCTTTAGTCCCAGTCCCATCTTAATTCCCTTAGATGCCACATTCATCAGAGCTAGCAACGGAGCTACTGTACGGCATCAACAATGGCATAGATTATAAGACCGACAACGATGGCTGCCACCGCCACTCCGATGCCCGTCAGCACCACTCTCATCTTCACATTGTCCCATCTCTTCTGTTGCTTCACCTGGTGGGTGGTCTTTGAAAAGGTTTTACTCTGGGGGGGGAAAACAGAAGACATTAAGCCCAGAAATCACTGAATCTTTGAGATGACACAACGTGATAAAGAGTTGGCATGAATTGGGGTTGTTGTTGCGTAATTACACATCTCTCCCATGAACAGCAGTGTGAGATCTTATTTGTTAAACATACATTAATGCCCGATAGTCGACAGATACTACTAACTTTATTGTCACGAAGCAAATTTGTCTTGGACACACATTACGGCCCAATGGCAGCATACCAACACACATGAAACATCCATAGTCAACAGAGAAAATGCGGCATTGTTGTAATGTGGAGAAGATATTTACACATTATAGACATTTCATGACAATTTGTTATCCATGTGTGCGCCTGGGTGTAACCCTATGAACCATGGAGTAACATTTCACAGTCGTTTTCTTAATTTGCCTGTGTATCCCTATGGGTAACCCACAACCGTGCATTCACACTGTGAGAAAACACGATCAACAGGTCACCAGAACTCTATTCATTTCCTACAGAACTGAGCGACCAGGGAAACTGGACAGTCAACAAGATTGTCGGCCGTGAAAAGTCATCGGTCGTCAACAGCCAATCAGAGTTCTGGGCTTCCTTGCTTCTCTACTGATGTGATTTAGTTTCATGAACAATAGTTCAGCCTACAACTACTGGGTCGTCCTCAGACGGGTCGTCCTCAGACGGGTCGTCCTCAGTCGGGTCGTCCTCAGACGGGTCGTCCTCAGTCGGGTCGTCCTCAGTCGGGTCGTCCGCAGACGGGCCTCCCATCGACATCTTGAGCCA
>OMOT01039987.1:0-12468 GCA_900312575.1 Acanthochaenus luetkenii | reverse complement strand
TGGTACCTTGCATGGCTGCCTCCGCCAACGGTATGACATGCAAGTCGCTTTGGATAAAAACGTCTCCTAAATGCTGTAATGTAATGTATGTAAGTTGCTTTGGATAAAAGCGTCTCCTAAATGCTGTAATGTAATGTAAACCGACTGCGCACACGACTCACCCCTGATCAAGTAAACATGCTTATATTCTTAAATAAAAATCAACAGACTTGGGTAGTTACTGCACTTATGCAATTTACGTTTGAAACTTAGGCCTGAGCTGTCGTAGTTTGTAATTAAGGCTCGTCTTATTTGTGTATGTCATAGACGAACGTGTTAGTCACTGATTCGCCTCGGAAGAGTGAGCGCAACTTCCCGAGCCTTATTAAAATATCATACTTAAACAAAACAAAGTTCATAATTATATTTGTGTTATGCCATGAAACAGGCGTGTTTATCTAATGCTTCAATAAAGCTTTGATTGAGAAAAAAATGCATTTTGTATTTTCTAATAAGGAATATTCACAAGCAATTTTTTGCTGTTTCATTATCGATTGGTCGTTCATTAACGTTGGCGACTATCGATCAGGGAAATTCCCCAGAATTTGCAACCCTAACCTGGAGGATTAAAAAGTATATCCACTAGGGGGCAGATCAAGGCAGAATCATCCTTGGCCACTGGAATATCTCCCTTGAGGACTTCTAGTTGCCTGTAACATCCTGATATACTGCCCCCACGTTCATGTGCTTAATTGCATCTTGCGTACACACACAACCACCGCTCCAATGGAACGCAGGAAATGCGTGGTAGCCATCTTGCGCATGAGAATGTGTAATTTGAAGCAAGTATATAATGACCTTTAGATTTCTACACCCATAAGCATGCTATCACATGCACAAACATATACACTGACACACACATGGCACAATGAACTGATAGAACCATGTTAATCTTCACATGGACACAAGCTATTCAGAAACTAGTTGTATTTTGCACATCTGTCGTTTATATCTTTTGCCATTTGTCAACCTGGATGTACTTTGCACATCTGTGACTTTACTGCACCAGCAGATCCTTGTCAATTAATTGTGCTTTACCACCGCCTCATACGTTTGAAAATATTTTTCCACCACAATACATCTTTTTAGAATGAAATTCTCCGCATGTGATATGGCAATCGATGAACTACTTCCCTGTTTTCCCCCAAAGTGCTGAGGGAAAATGTGATTTCCCGTCCAAGTAATGCCATGTCTAACTATACCTAGCCTATTCACTTGTTTATGCTCCTATACATTTCAATCAAAACCCACCATATCGGTTTACTGCAGCAGCAAAATTGTAAAAAGTGCTCTTTGAATCCTAATTTGCATTACAAATCACAATCACATTGTTATTTCATGTGTATTAACCATGCAGAATTTAATGTTTGAAGTTGCATAAAATCAGCCAGTCAACTGAATCAAGCTGTTAAAATGTGGTGCACCGGCTATGCAAGCTACTTTTGTTACCACATTTTAACTATGATTATCAACACATCACATTGATGATTGGATTCTGAGCTTGCTGCCATCCATTTAAATAAGGACATACTGTGTATAAAAATGTTTATTTTTCAAACCAATATTGTGATCAAAATTAAATGCAGTAGCCTAATACACATGTATTTTCAACATTATATTGTAAAGATTATTTGACAATGAAAACAACAGCCCTAGTTACAGGAAAAGGTACATCAATTAATTTAAACACCATGTGACCATGTTAGGGTAGCAAGGCTGTATGTGCGTAGAGTATGTGCTATGTGCCAACGCAGATGTATGAAACTGGCTTTGAACAAAAGCTTCTCTCTTGTTTTGAACAAAATCTTCTAACAAAATCACCAACATGTCTCTTAACTCTTAAGTGCCTTAAGAGCATGTAACATATTTTGAGTATTTTTTTAAAGATTCAAAGGATAAGTTCACCAAATAAAATGGCAGTATATCAGTATTTAGGCTACATTTTTAATAAATAACTGATGACATGTTTGAATGGTAAATTTGTTGTATGTGTGTATGCTGTACAGTTCTTATTTTCAATATATGTAATAGGTAATAGCACATGAAAACATATGTATATGCATATTTCAGTATCAAAACAAAAAAGTCCATTAAAAAAACTAAATGTGACAAAATAAGTGCCATAGGGCCCTCATAAACTAGACAAAAACAAATATGAGTAACTCGTTTATTATTTAGTGTGAAATGCAAAATAGTAATTTATAACCGACTAGTCTTTCTAACGATCAATGTGGCCTGATAAAAATGCTGACCAACAAACACAGTCTTGCACTATACTTCGAGACTGAACAAAGATCATATTTCTTTTCCCTCTCATTTTCAGCCAGAGAGCAGAAGGAACTGGCTCCATCTGGTTGAAACTGGTTATTGTGGGTCTATGAAATTGGTTGAAAAACCAAGCAACAAATAAGAATTGTTGTGAATGTCACTCCGTTTTTTGAAGTTTCGGGAACTATACAACTCTGGGGCATTAACTAACAGCCCAGAACTGGACCACAACTGACATTGCACATTTCAGTATTTACTAATGAGTAAGGTATAACTCTCCCTCAAAGCGCCAATGGCTATGAACCAATGCGAAATAAACTATAAAGGAGTGAATGAACAGATTACTGATTTTTGCACACAATATATTTAGAATCAGGCTCTCTCTACTTTTTTGGGACTGCTCTACATTTTAGCTACTATTTATCAGTCCCACATTCCAGCACTGAATTACGCATATTTAGGCATTCATAAATAAAAATGACCTAAATGTATCCGTTAAGCCTTAACATTTTCATTCACACAGTATACAGTATTCAGAAATTCCACATGGGTTGGTTAATATATCATTTGTAACACGCGTGTGTTGGATACAGTGGAAAAGTGACAATCTTCATAGACTACATGGCCCTCTTACAGCTGTCTTTGGACAGTCTCTGATGCATCTCGTATTCGGAATCCTTTGTGACCAAAGTGGTAGGAAGAACTGATGAGGTAGCCAGGGTCAATTCCAAGAGATCCACTGACCAATGCCGTAGTCTGACGGACTGAGATTTGACTCGGTTCAAATGAAAGGTATGAAATTTACCGTTCCAACGATGCTTAATACATACATATTTAAAAATCAGAACGGTACTGCACTTGTGATTAATATCAGCATTACTGATCATACAGATGCAAACGATTTATGTGGGGGGCATTTTTTAATTGTGCAGGGCAGGGATCTGTGGTAGGCCTTGGGCCACCAATTGCACAGTACTGACGTACATAATGAGCCTGAATCTGTCAGCAATGAACAAGGTGTTATTGCCAAGCATAGAAACTCCTGTCTCCATATGTAGGACATCTGGTCTTACTTTTAGACTACAGCAGGGTAGAACATTGACTTTACCTACCTTCACACGTATTACCCATTTGAATTAAGCTAGCTCTACAAATTGTTTTTGCAGTTGTAGTAAATAAGAAGTTGTAATCAATCTGACTGCATGTGACAGAACAAATCAACCAATTTTACAAATAATTTACACAAAAAATCCACCTACAGGCAGAAAAGCATTTAAAAAGAGTAGGTAGGGCCTTTCTAGACTGCTCCTTCTTCAGGAGAAAAAAGAAGAAGAATGTGTATTGAATTGCGAGTGTACTATGTGAGCATGGCCATTGGATGAAGTGGGGGAGGGGAAAGTAGAAAACGGGGCTGTACCATTTTCCCAATATGTGAAGTCAAATTGGACACAGCTCTACTTATGTGGACTAAATAGAATCCAAATTATTGAAATGTCATTAACATAGTGCAACTCTGCACAGTCAAGAATTCCTAGTGTGAGACTGCTTTTTACAACAGACACTCAATAGGTTACTAAACTGTATAATAATAAAAAAAAGGTGTTGGAATTATCCGGGTCTAGAAAGCAACCCGAATGGACGAACATTAAATAAGCTGCTCAACTATAGTATAACCATTGACATTAAGCCACACCCACATTCTAGGTCTGTGTGGTGCATGGAAAATTACTGGACTGTACCACGTTAGGCCAAGAGGGGGGTTAACAGTACAATGTGATGAGAACTGCAATTTCTTCAACTTCAAGTGAGCTTTGCTTGCTGTACAGTTTAATACTAAGGTGAACGAAATGTACCTTTCAATTTAGGGCTACTAATTAGCATTACAATTTAATAACTAATTAAACGTACCTGGAAAATTCCTAATTAAAGCGTAAACTTTTGAGAGGGTGATAATCTAAGAGACAGCATTAATATGTTATTCCCCATATCTCAGGGGAATCTGTCCTCTCTTTGCCACTGTCCCAGACAGTCGGGGTGACTGGAGGTGCTGCCTGTTTTAGCACCAACACAACATAGCCGCTTCATTGACCTGGTAGGATTGGTTTGTTCAGCCTTTATTGAGCTGTAAATATATCAAAGATGCAAATGTCTAAATGCTGTTAATCCAGTTCTTTGATGTGAACTGTGACTAAATGACATGAAAATGATTTCACTGCTTGTACCAGAGTATGGACAACTCGTCCTAATAGTTACTTCAACAGAGCAGTGTCACTTTTCCTTTTTTGTTCACACGCTATGTGCAAAAGACATCTTTCTGTTTTATTATCACTTTATATATAACCAAAGGACTAATCCAATTTAACATCAAATAAGCAATTCATGTTAACCAAATGCAATTCAGTCGTTGGCGGAACTCGCAAGAGCACTTTAACGAAATATTGTAATCTAGTGGAATGTCAGACATGGTGTGCACCTTTTGACAAAACTGTTAATTAAAGCTTTTACCATCATGGGTGAAACTGATTTTACAATTATTCTTAAAATAATAACGTTAGTTACATATTCTTTTTTATGCTAGCAGCTAACTAAGTTACTGCTAGCTACTTTCCAACTCCCATATGTGATGCTTACCTGCAGGGGTCACTCTAAAATGTGTCACTATCAAAGAAAAAAATTATTTTCTGTAATTCATGATCAGTCTCATATAACCTGCTACTTGAATCTTGGTCATATCTAGATTCAAGTAAGTTAGCAGGCAAATGAAAGCTATTTGACTAGCATGCTAGCTGTGTAACTAACTAAATACATTACTCACCGACTCTTCAGTTACCTAGCGACGTTCCCGCTATTTTCTGCCAATGGCTGCAACAGAATGGCTCTTCTTCGCGCTCTCGCACGCTTCTGGACCTTGCGTACAACCGTTGCAGTCGCGATATTAACGTTGTAGTTGGGTACGGATATCCCACCGTCTAACATTTACCGGTAAAACTAGTGAGCTGCGCCAAAACAAAACCAGCGGCGTGCATTCACAGTCTGTTCCGACTGTTCTCTAGCTGAACAGTAGACTCCTCCTCTTTTCGTGCTCAAAAAAACACAACCAGACGTCAGCCGGTGGTGGTCGTGGGGGTTGGTCGGCAGGCGCGAGAGAGCAGCCGACCGGCCGCGTACACCAACTGTCGCACAGGAACTGTGAAGCCCAGTTTTCTTCGGTTTACTTGTAGTCTCTCGACCGGTGGCGGTGCTTAAGTCGTTAGCTAAAGCGACACGGTAGGTATGAACAATTCCAGGACGTGATCGATCGGTTTGTATGGATGGACTTGACAGGTCTACCACGTTTATGTAGGGTAGCAGAACCCTTGCTTAGATAAGCAGCTGTGTGGCTGAAACACCCTCACAGACCGGACGGAGAAACAAGGGACAAGTAGGAGCGGAACATTAGCATTGAAAGGGAGGGGTGTGATTTGGCTGCCAGAGAAAACGAGGGCTAAGGGGGGAGGGGATCATTCAATGGGAGGAGTAATGAAGAACAGTCTGAAACGTTGTCCTGAAACTGGTGTGAAAATACATTACATTACATCACAGACAAGTGTTGCTATAATTCCTCCATCTAAGCAATGAGGGGGGATTCTTTTTCAACCCACATGTGTGTGTGACCGTTGAGGGATTCCTCACATTGTTTCATGGTTTATTTAAAAATCAAAAAAAGTAAAAGCAGCTGTCAAACGGTGCAACCTAAGGTTAAATGGTTAATACTAGCATAGTGTTAAATGAAAAGGTCATTCTAGCCTGCATGGGCTACAAATATTACTTTTTTCCCCACTATGATTTTGTGGATTATAAGATGAGATCATGACATGTACAAATGCTCCTTGTTCTTAGCTATCAATTATTGTGGCGTATCTTTATTCTCATATTAATGATCAACAGTGTTTAACCATCTTAGAACATACTACATTATAAGGTCAGCCATTTTGTTGACTCACTTGTCTGTATGAAACTTGTAGTTCCCCGAAGTGACCAGTAGAGGATGAGTTATGGTAATGCTCCATTGTCCTGCTACTGGATAAACCTTTGTATCTAGTCAATGTCATGGCTCCTTGAAGGCAGGGTTTTGAAACTCCAAAATCCATGTGTTCAGAAGAGGGATGTGGTAGCTGTCGTTCTCTCTCACGCACACACGCACCAGACAAGGTCTGCTATGCTAACCTGATGCTAACAAGGCTCTCAAGTTAAGCAACTGTGCTACATTAACCTTTTAACATAAAAGTGTCTACTCTTCTATACTGATGTGGAAGTAAAAAATGAATGGAATCAATGGCACTTACATTTTTAACATTTAACAACTGACAAGCCAGAGCTGTAATCAGTTATGTTTTGGGAACATTATACAGATCACAGGCTCTATGAGGAAGCATAATTAAACAATGAGCAAGATTATTACGCAAGACAGCCTGAAGATCTATAGTACAGTGGCTGGAACCACAAGAATAGCCTACCCTGTGCTAGTTTGGTGGTTTACTGTTCAGAATCAGAGGTGTATGCTGATCTTGAATCACGAGACACAGACAACTTCACACAGGTTAGAGAAGTAATCATTTAAGACAGGGTTTCCCGCAGAAATGCAGTATATCCGCATGGATTTATAATAATCTTAAATATTTTTGGCATTATTAGACAGTTCACAGTAGAAATAGACATGAAAAATTGTGAGAGACGGGGGATAACATGCGACAAAGGCGCAGATTTTTAAACTAGAAAGTTGCGTTCACATGGTACAGACCATAGACAACTGAGCCACCAGGACACCCCATAATCTGACATTTATAATAATATAATAATAATATTTCATGTCCATAATATGTAAGCACATTGCAGTCTATGCAGCGAAGTGTAAGTCAAAGCGCTCCTGGAGCAGTGCCTTGTTACAGATACACTTGCAGCAGTGGATCTTGCTACTAATCTCAAAGCCAAATGCTGCCATGATGGCAGTGGATTTCATCAGTCATGAAGTCCTCCTGTTTTAAAATGGGGCGGCAGTAGCTCAGGAGGTAGAGTTCCCGCCCCGCAACCGCAAGGTCGGCAGTTCGAGTGCAGCTCCTCCCGGGGGAAAATCTGTCGTAGTATCCTTGAGCAAGACACCTAACCCCAAATTGCTCCCGTTGAGCAGGTTGGCACCTTGCATAGCTGCCTCCGCCAATGGTGTGATGATATGCAAGTCTCTGGATAAAAGCGTCTGCTAAATGCTGTAATGTAAAATGGTTGACAAACTTCACTCCTCTCCAGCTGTAACTTGGGTATGGTTTCCGTGACTGGAAAAATAAATAAATAAAACACAGGATATCAAGGCAGTATCATGTTCACATGGATTACATTCATTTAATCTTAATCTTTTGTCAATCAAGAATGTCAATTTAGTCAATTTCAAAATAAAGGTCCCCAGAGGCTTACAGAAATGGACAAAAGGAAGAAATTAAGATAACTACCTTTCTAATCAATATAGAGGACACAAAAACCAAGATTGTATTTCTGCGGTACAGACAGCTCAATCTGACAAGGATCTGCATGCAGCAAGTCAAGTCCACTTCATTTATATAGCCCTTCATCACGTCTCAAAGGACTTTACAGAGAATGAGCTTGCCTAGATCGAATCAACAATCAATCATAAAACAAAATGATTCAATACAGTATGCAAACAAAATGAAACACAATGAAACAAAATAAAGCACAAGACACAAATAGCATGTCGAAAAACACAACAAGACTACCTAACATACCTAGCTGAGCCTAGCCTAACCGGCACCACCAACATTAGACCCTCAGTGAAGACAAGGGAAAACCTTATAAGAGAAAACAATGGAAGAAACCCTGGGCAGGGCGTTCAAAAAGGGATCCCCTACTAGGACGGCTGAGTGTATAATAGGACAAAACAATCAAATGAGATCGGAAAACAAAGAAAAACATGATGAGGCAGAGAGATGGGACTTGGGTCAGCTAGGGCCTGCGCCTGCGTCCACTGCGGAGCACAACAATTACGTTGGCCCTGCTAGCTAAGAGACTCACTCACTGTAGGCATTGGTGGTTAGGGTTTCTGGTTGGCCAAATATAGCACAGACCCCCAATAAAACATTTGTGTCTTTATAGTGAGTGTATTTTTGTTGTTGAATGATTTATTTTCATTCAGCTTTGTTAAATAGCTATTTAAGACAGAAAATACAGTTGTACAATCTTTCTATGTAGGAAATCACGGAGGCTATGGAAAATGTAGGTCAGTTTAAAGCGTAAATTATCCTCTCCAGTAGTATAGATTAGCTTTCAGATTGAAAATGACAGCCCCTGGGGAAAGTGCTAAAATATACCGTAGCACAATTGTGATATTGTCAAAACCAATAAGCTTCGGAAAAAACCTTTCAAAAGCCCTTCATTTCAGGTCTGGTGCTCCCTAGTGTTTGAATTGTACCAATATTAACTGGTAGGCTGTTCAATCTGCACTCCTTATTCTACCCAGTTGCATACTGCTGCTTCTCATTGTGTACTGGCATTTCTTGGCTTGTGTAGAAATGTTTTGTCAAATGTTAGCTTGTTTGTTATGTTAGTGTAAGTCACTCTATTGATCGGTCAGTAGGTCCCATAAATGTAAAACATAAAACGTTACTGTGCATGTGACATTGAGGGACACAGCTATTAAGACTCTATGAGCCTATAAGTGCCACATGTGAGGGATCACGGGATCTAATCCCGAGTGATTTAAGGTAGTGCCATGCTGGTCTTAGTTTATCACAAATTACTCTTGTTTTATTGCATGGAGGATACCCTATTTAAAGGGCAATAATTAAGGTTTATACTGCCCCATAACACAAAATGGCCATAATACATCGTATAAGGGGTTGATAAGAGTTGTCGATTAATACCAATGACTCAACGACTACTTTGCCAGGTGCTGTGATTTCTCATTGTCCGGCCCGTACTCTGTTTTTTAATAAAAGCTCCCTGCCCATTGGTTTGTTTTTTCAAAATGTACTCTCCTCTAGCTTGCTTTGATTGTTTCTGTTTTATTTTCTCTGCTCAACTCGTGCGCTTTATGCGATTTCTTCCCACATTTCAACCAAAGCATGGAAAAAATGGACGTGACACAGGTTGTTATTGTAGTATCACAAGGTAATTGCATTCTACGGATAATTACAGAGGACAAAAGGCCACAGTCAAGCTCTTTGCAATGCAATACGCAATTACTTTACCATTGGACATCATGCTCTTGGGGCCCCCTAGTGGTCCAATTCCTGGGGTACAGCTCATGTAGCCAGTTGGGTAAACCTTAGCTCAACATAATAAAGTAACAAAATATTAGTAACATGATTATAAAATTGTGGCATTTTATGTATTTTTCATAGGGGATGGAGGAGGGAATGGCTTCTTTTTCTTTTTTTTTACAAGAGGGACACATTTAGTCAATTTTTCAAACCGAGCGGATGGTACCCCGTCATCCCCCCTAAATCGACCCCTAACCGGCATACATTTCAGCTACAAAGGCTAAAAGGTTGTGTTTTTAAGCCAGAAAAGCAGTTTTATTATTACAGTATTTTGTGTCATGATATATTATCTCTTCACTATACGTTTCTGTTGGATCTCTGCTCCAATTTGCTTGCTTACTAAAATTTGACTTGATTGTGTCAGTTACAGGCCACTGTTTTCTGTAAAGTCCTTTGAGACAGACATGCTTGTGATAAAGGGCTATATAAATAAATGAACTTGAACTTGAACTGTTGCCACAAGGGGGTGAGGGGGGTGCCAGAGATGTTTACCAGAGGATGAGATGAGTTCTACCAATGTTGCAATTCTTACTGGTCACCATTAGAGGTCGATAAAGGTCTTTCTTTATTTTTTTACAGTTTTTTTACGATCACTTTGAGACTTAGATCACTAGCTTGTGCTCATTGTTCAAACCCTTGGACACAACCCTCAAAACGTTCACCACTTGTAACAAAAACTTGAGTACAAACTTGTGATCTAAGTGTCAAAGCAATTGTAAAAAACTGACAGCTTAATTAGGTTCTCCATATAACTATTGCCATTCTTTTTGTGTCCTCTTTCATCAGGCACAAAGCTGATTAGTCTGAAGCATAATGCAACACACAAGTGAGTGTTCAAGTATGTAGCAGAGGAATACATTACATTACAGCATTTAGCAGTTACTTTTTATCCAAAGCGACTTACATATCATACCGTTGGCGGAGGTAGCCATGCAAGGCGCCAGCCTGCTCAACGGGAGCAATTTGGGGTTAGGTGTCTTGCTCAAGGGCACTACGACATATTTTGTCCCCCTACTACTGCTACCCCCAGGAATGGCCTACAGCCTGATGCTACCTTTTGTGAAAAGTAGTGATCTCTAAACTTTCGTAAGGCTAGAATTTTCCAGAGTCCCGGAGGTGAAATTGTGTTGTTTTTTAAAAACTCGTGGGAATGTGATGTATGTCGTGGGTGGCCACAACTTACTAACGCGTGGGAAGGAGATCTCCATATTTCTTGGCCACAACAAGTAATGCGTGGGAATCAGGTTGTGGGAATGCGCGAGCCAAATGTACAAAAGTATGTGTAGATTCAAGACAAAAAATATGGAAACATGCATAAGCCGTCTATTCTTCAGATTTATAAAACACTGCTTGTTCTGTTTTATAAATCTCAATCATGTTGAAACTGTACACACGTGCACGTGCCTATTGCCCAATCCCACAAATAGCCATGACAGGGTGTCAACACTCCTGTTTACGTGGTTTGGACATAAACACAAATTATCATCATGGGCCAGAAAAATCAGATTTGTCAACAATGAACAACATAATGGGTTATCCACTTGGTCACGACATAGATCTCGTTCCCACGCGTTAGTAAGTTGTGGCCATGACATATAGATCTTGTTCCCACAGGTTAGTAAGTTGTGGCCACGACATAGATCTTGTTCCCACGCGTTAGTAAGTTGAGAACACGACATATAGATCTTGTTCCCACAAGATAAAAAAACACCCCAAATTAACTACCATTTCACGTCCAGGGCTCCTTATAAATTAGTTGTAAAAAGCGCAACATTTGTGTGGTTTGATGGAAAAGTCAGTATGCTATTTTGGTTCTACTTAATGATATACTGCCTGGAAAATTATTTAGACATATTTCACAATGTCCATACCATTTTTACAAATGATGTTTGAGGACAAGCATGGACAAGACAATAGACTTGGTAAGTATAGTGGAAGTAAGTAGTCATATCTGTCAGAAACAACAAGGATAAGTCTGTCTTCCCAATCCTTACATGTGTAAATAGTTGCAGATACACATTTCTGGCACCTTTTTTTAATTCATTTTTTCTATAACATTGACACATAGGTGCTCCCTGCGGATGCCACCTCATTAGTTTGATTTAGATGTATTTTTATTTTTTTGTCCGTTGTTTAACTTCATAGCAAGCTTGCAATTTTCATTTTAGTTCGTTGTTTATCTTCATTACAAGCTTGCAGCTACCTGTACAACTTGTTTTCAGAGAGGAATGCTAACAATGATAACATGTCAAAGAAATAATGTAGAAACTGTTTCTGAGGAAGGACAATATGTGAAAAAGTTGTTGCAATATAAAATATGCTCCCACAGTGTTTCAACACATTACACTACATTACAGCATTTAGTAGACGCTTTTATCCAAAGCGACTTGCATATCATACCATTGGCGGAGGCAGCCATGCAAGGCGCCAGCCTGCTTAACGGGAGCAATTTGGGGTTATTTGTCTTGGATGTGAATGTTATGTTCTAAATAAAACAAACCTAAACAGTGCTGCTCAACTCTGGAACCTACAAAAGGCCACTTGACAGCCAAATTAGAGCGAACAAAAGGGATCCAAACTGAAGCATTTGTAGAAGAATTTGTTTTTCTTCACCAAAGAAAACTCCAATGTGAATTATTTTACATTACGGCATTTAGTAGACGCTTTTATCCAAAGCGACTTACATATCATACCGTTTTTTTGCAGATGCAACCATGCAAGGCGCAGACCTGGGGTTATGTGTCTTGCTCAAGGACCCTACGACAGTTCTGTTGTTTTCCCCGGGAGGAGCTGGACTCGAACCTTCAACCTTGCAGTGCTGGGTGGGAACTCTACCTCCTGAGCTACTGCCGTC
>OMOT01039983.1:17152-37867 GCA_900312575.1 Acanthochaenus luetkenii | reverse complement strand
CCTGTGTCTCACGGGGATCAGCTGTAAAGGTTAACTAGTCTTTTCTTAAGCTTTCAGCCTCATGACAAATGACCATGTTCAACCCATGGGGGCACCTTATAGCACACCTTCTCCCTCCATCTATTCCCCACCCCCTCTCCTCCCTCTCCTCGCTCTCTCCCCTTCGTCCCCTCTCCTCGCTCTCTCCCCTTCGCCCCCTCTCCTCCCTCTCCTCGCCCTCTCCCCTTCGCCCCCTCTCCTTCGGTGTTTCAGTTCAGGAGGCAGGTAGATGGGGGAGAAAGAGAAGAAGGTAGGTGGATGGTAACAGGCAAAGGTAAGGGGAGAGAGAGAGAACAAAAAGTGTCACTGAGGGAGGAAAGGAATCGTGAGGCGGATACATGGAGAATGTTTACACCAAAATACAGGAAATGACATGCTAGTCAGGTATAAATCCACAATGATCCGAACCACCTATTTTACATCTCAGAAAAACAAATCTAACACCAAATCTAAACATTATTGTATTGAATTAGTCTTGGTGCTGGTGTGTTGACATTTACATATTGGGCAAAAAGAAATGTTATTTGAATAATACACATTAACATAAGAGTGTAGTGGTGACAGTGAGAGAACTCAATTACTCGGTACAGTTACACTTTCCCTGCTTCACCTCCATCTGTATGACCTTTTCATACGCTCCTTTGTTCTTGTTCCACACACCAAACCCTCTTGTATTTTAACAGCATCCTTTTCAGTCCTGTTCCCTCTACATGTACTGTACATCCTCCTGTCTCTACCCTCTCACCCCTTCCTTTGTGAATTGCAGGTAGGATGGACTCTCTCGTGAATCTCGCTCCGTTGGAGCTCTTATGTAGCCCGTATATAGATGTAATATATATGGTTATACAGATACGCCAGGGATAATGATCCTGAATGGCATTGATAAATAACCTGTACAGAGAGATATGTATCACTTTGCATTCACATGTGTGTGTCTGTGTGTGTGTATGTGCAGGGGCTCACGTGAGTATACAGTGCGCGCGCGTGTGTGTGTGTGTGCATGATGGAGTATTACAAGGTGTTGTCAAGAAAGCAATTTGTTTCAGTCTCAGATGGGTTTTTTATCATGACAAATCGACGTGAACCTCATCTTGAAATCCGGCGTCTCCTCCTGCGCTCCCGCTGATTCTGCCCGGCCGCGCTCTCAACTTTAATATGATGAAGTCATCCCCGCAGACCCCAGCCCCCCTTCACTGTAAATGGAGCCTGCAACACCTGTGCATGCAAGTGTGTGCATCTGAGGGTGTGTCCCTGCACGCGCGTGCCACTGTTCGTCTCTGCATACATACGCGTGAGCGTGTGCGTACGCACACCAACCGCATGTGTGACCGTCCTGCGTGCGCGGCTAGGGTGACATCACGTATGTGTATCCGCGACACATTGTGGATGATAGATGGCGACCCGGGAATGTCACATTAAGAGGTAGAAAATGAGGCTGACAGCAGTCCTCTGGAGTGGGGGCTCGGGGGTCAGCGTTTACGGCTCCCCCGCTCCTCCCTCTCCACTATGGCCCTCAGCTCCACACCTCCTCTCTGTACTGGCTGAGCTCATCCACTGAACAGCAGGTGTAGAACTGTACTACAGTAACAATCAGCACAGATATATGTGTGTGTGTGTGTACAAATCTTCACTCCCCCCACTATCGCACAGCCCTTGGTCAATTTTCATTGAAGTATAAAGGTTCAATTCACTCACAGTCACATAAATAAATATTCACCTTCAAAGCTACTCTGGCAATGTTCTTGGTCAACACCAGTATTGTATAACTAATCATATACCATGTAACTAAGTCATCAGTTCTCATTTCTATACCCTGGATTCTATTCTGGTGTTTTTCTCTCTTTTCTTCTTCTTTTCTTCTTTTCTGCTTTTATATTTCAATTATATGTTGTAATAGTTTTTATTTATTTCGTTTTTGTTTATATGTCAAGACTGTATTTTTAGTTCCCTCTGAGTAGAGGCCTCGTACAGGCCCCTGCGGGTCTCTGGTCTCTACTCTGCACTTTCGTTTGTATTGTATATTCTGATTTATGTTTTTATGTTTTTTAGTATGTGCTAAATAAAATCAAACAATCAATGTATATATTTACAGACACACACATATGTATATATATACATATATACTATTGTACTCACACATACTATCACAGATCATTGCCCACTTTCATTCCTATGTCATCCATATTAATTCTCGTCCATCGGCCAATCCCTCATCACTGCTGAAGGCAATGTTGACCGTCCAAATTGATCAAAATGTTCTCATATGTCATCACCCTAAGATTAAATATATGTTTATGTACAGAGGGTAAAGAGCATAAAATACTGTAGACAAGCTTATTAACAACTAGCTTAAAGGTTATTCCCCTTAGTGATTTAGAATGTCTAAATTCACAAATGACTTAAGCCAATTTACGTATCTAAATACTGAATGTTGATCAACGTCTTCAGCATTAGGAGTATGTAAAAATAAACATGTAGATCAATACATGGGCTGGATGGCTAGAGATGACCTCACCCTCCTGGTTGATAGATGACAGGATGTCTGCCCTCTGCTGGCCACTGTGAGGACCTCCACACACCTGAGCTTCCCCCCCCCAGTTCTATTGTATGTGAGTCTATTGTATCTCTGGTGAAAGAAATATACACGGCTACAGGGCTGGTGAGCTGTGGTCCTTTGTCACATGAGCCGGTGGTGTGGCGAGAGCTTTGTTATATTGTTTTCATATATGTTTCTGCAGGGAAATCTGCGGGTGCCGTTATTCTGTATTGTTTGACATTGTTCTTTTTCTATATGGGGACATGATGTGGACGTGAACGTGCCCATGTGAGATCTGACATATTACTGGTTTCATCGCCGCAGTGTCCTCTGCCCTTCTCCCCCCCCCCTCTCCCTCCCTCTGTCTCTGCTTCACTGCCTTGTCTTTTTTATTTTACCCTCAATCCCATCTTTTTGCCCCTTTCCCCTTGCTTCATCTCTTTCTCTCTCCTTGTCACCCAAGACCCTCGTCTCCCTTGTGTCTCCGGTGTCTCATTTGATCCTTTCTCCTCTCTCTCTCCTTCACCTTTGATGTGCATGCTTTGTCACATTCCCATGATTCTGCCACTCTTTCGCTCTCTAGCGCTCGTGGGCTCCATCGCTTGCTCCCTCCCTCTTTGCTACCTCTATTCGTTTTACCCCTCCTCCTTGTCTCTACCACTCTCTTGCACCGTCTCACCCCTACCCCCACCCCTCTCTCTCTCTCTCTCTCTCTCTCTCTCTCTCTCTCTCTCTCTCTCTCTCTCTCTCTCTGTGGTGCAACAGTATATTTTCAGTCTTCTCTACCCTCTGGACTGTACCCTTTCTTCCCTGCTCCTATATATATATTTTGTTACATGTCTCCATTTTGATTCTCTGTATCTTAAGCATCTCAAATCCCACAATGGAAATACGCTGTATGGTATTATTGTGTTATTCTTACATTTTCTGCCATTTCATATATTATTTATGTTCTGCCTGTTTGATTAAACATGAATTTGTCAGATACATTCAATGAAATCAATCAGCTGTAAATTCTCTCAGTTTCTCCCCCTTTTCCTGGTCTTTCTGCAGCTGTTTGGAAAGGGATACCAACAGGAAAACAGGACGTTTACCCAACAGCACTAAACCGCAATACAGAAGATTAATTCAGTAGTAAACATCATTAAAAGCTGGCCTGTTATGTGCTATTGCTCACACAGCATATACCAAGCATGGCCTCACCTTTCAACTCCCATTATTCACCAAACATGCCTTACAGTGCAAAGCAGGCCAGCCCAAACATATTGCATATAGTATCCAGTGTTTACTCACTGTGGGAAATAATTGGGTAGCTTGAATGGATAAATATGGGAAACTATTTACGGACCATTATTATTTACCAGGTTACCAGGCTTAAAGTCTATGTGTTTACACACACTCAAAGTATTTCTTACAATATTGATCATCTGTCCTGGAATTTGCATAATGCATTTTGATGATGCATGTGCACGAGTGCATACAGTGCATGCACGAGTTTGTGCACGTACTTGTGTGGCTCTGCATGCGTGCCAACTGGGTAAGAGCTGTACGCCACCTTTCGGCTCAGCATACACATGTGAGTACTTTGACCAGTGGTGTTTGGATGCCCTTTGTCTATTCTCAGATCAAAAGCTGACTTGTCACCGGCTTTGAAGCTGCAGTCACACAATGTCAGGAGCCCAACCTCTTCTCTGGCTGTGGGACGATGCCCATCTGACGAGCTATCTGCCGTTCTTAAAAACTGTAGCTACACCATCTCTGTGACTCTTAATCTCCAAAACGTACACGGTACACATCACAATTAGTCCTTTGTTTCAAGCAACTATCTTGGGACGTCATGATTGCTTGATACTGAGCATATCCCTCCGCTGCAAGTCCGAGCTAAATTAGTGCACGTTCAATCTAATCATAGCCTGGGCAGCAGGTCTCACCACTAAACCACAAGGGGCAGACAACTCCTCAATCAACTTATTTTCCCTGGCAACTGCTGCTCCTGTCTGCATTAAAATAGTTTTTCATTTGATATGAATGCTGTATTCTTCCTGCAGCTCAATTACAGAGTTCAAGGAGTCGGTTCTGCTCATACCAAAGCGTTGCCATGCCATTCGTCTTTCTCTGACCAGTGACCACTCTGAGGACAGACTGAATAGTTTCTCACAAGGGGGACGCCCACGGTAAGAATAACTCTGCCTCTTCATCGCATTCTTGATCAAGTTATATTCCTGGTCATTGTGTTAATCTATAGACTAAATACACCGTCCTCTCAGTCTGTGTGCACCATGTGTAGTGAACAGATCAACTTGTGCTGCCATAGTGTCGAGTATCAGTGTGGTGAGGCCCTGCGGGTGTGTGTCCCTGGACACGGCTGTTTAATAACTGGTGTCTAACACCTCATAAAGCCATCCTCCTGCGCCCAGGTCTACCCATAAACAGCAGATTCTCTCAACCAAGACCTGCCATCTGGCTGTAAAGCACTTTTTTAGCATATTTAAAATTCTGTACTGCAGAAATAATATTGGCTAACCCAAAGCATAACAAGTAAATGACCTCTGTGATAATGTTTTGAATAGCATGCGTCTTCACTTTGTGAGTTCCCTTGCATTAGCCTTGTGTCCTTGTCTAGAAGCAGTCGCCTCAAAGGTGACTAGCATCGCTGCTTTGAGCAGGTAGCTACCAGAGTGCATATAGATGTGGTCTGTTTTAATCCAATCAATATCCATCAACAGAGGGCAAAAGCAAATATGTTTCCCCTCTGTGACTTTGCAATAGATGAGACGAGAAAGACATCAACCAATTGTTTAGCTTGCAGTATTCACACAAATGGGAACACCAAAGTAATTCTTACTCCAGTCTCTGGTAAGGAAAGTGTTTTGATATGACAATACAATAGTGTATGCTGTACCAGTCCAAGACCCAGACTTTGTTCATGATAAACCCGTTTTTAGCCCTATTCTGGAGGGCCTTGCACTTTCTCCAGCTCTCAGCTGGAACCATCCTCCTTGTTTCCCTTGATTACAATTAATTATGTCTTAGCATAAATCTGCCAGAGAAGAAAGCTACATGATTTAACATGGACATCTCAACAAAGCCACGGCATGGCCATTCTTCCAGCCCTGAGTGACGACACTGTCTGTGACAGCCTTGTAAGTAGAGATGTTCCGATAAAAAATGTTCCTTCCAGATACCGATTCCGATACCTGAACTTGCGTATCGGCCGATACTGAGTACCGATCCGATACCAGTGTGTTCAAAATTAATTATAATACATTTTTAACAGCTCTATAGTAAAATCATTGTTATATGGCGTGGCTCAGGTTAAACCCTTTGTAAAACATTAACAAATACATACAGATAATGAATGCCATAGAACTTTCTTTTATTATCTAGTTTGACAGTTAGTCATAACTGAAAAAGAACAAATAAATAAATCTAGCAATAAAGAACAATTCCTTTAATAAATTGTTAAAGTGCAGCCACAATTCAGTAAAACAAGACAGTACAGTAACAGCATAAAACAGTAATGCAACATCAACATAAAACAAAACTTCAAAATAAACAAGAATTATAATTATAGTGTAAAACAAAAGAGCAGCAGCTACACAGTAAACACAAAAGAAGTTCAAACAAGTACAGTAGGTTACACATTGCAGAAGCAACTTAGTATTATCCAGTGTAAAATATTGTCAAATTGCGGACATTTTGCTAGCTCTGAATAACTTTACACTCTCCACTCACCACGCGTGTTGTTGTTTGCCTGTGTAGCGTAAATGAGCTATCATCATGTGATAAATTACGTGATATCGGATCGGTGCATAGACTCGCGTACTCGCCAATACCCGATCCAGCATTTTAGGCAGTATCGGAGGCATTTCCGTATCGGTATCGGATCAACTCTACTTGTAAGGCCATTATTATGCTGCTTCCCAGGCATGGATGATACTTGACATAAAGTGAAATCCTATTGTTATTCAAAAGTGGCTATTATTTCAGTTTGTTTAGATTTTGCAGCCCAGGTTTCAAAACAGTAGCAGAAATGCTGCAAGACCCATCTTAATGCTGTATCTGACAAAGATTGAAGGAAAGACACGGATACAAGTGAGGCAATAAACAAAGGCAATGAATATTTATCCCTCCTAACACAGTGTCATACATACTTTACGATTTAAAAAATGCTACCTTAAAGAAATACAGTGTATACTGCGTTAATGTAACTGTATATGATACATACCTCACACACTAACGGTATAACACAGTACTTAGATTGGAACTGCTGCCATATTATCTGACAAATGTTGTCACGTGTAGTTTTGATTTCTTAGTTCAGTGGGAGAAGTGTTGAATACTGCATTGAATCATCAAGTTCTGTGACATCCTGGGGGCGTAACTTTATTCTGAAACGTTCAACACATCTTCATAATTGCCGTGGGAAAAATAATTAATCATGCATTTCATTTAATGTGACTGTGAATCTCTCTGTACCTTGCTAAAAACAAACAAACATGGTTCCGTGGTTCCAAAAATAGCAGAAATGGTGTTGTTACAAGCGATGCATAATTACCTACTAATGGCATCAGTCTCTCTGGGATAATTTGATCAGGTTGTTATCCTTCTACTAAGTAATAACAGTAAAACACATTAATTCAATTATAAAAAAGCACCAGAGAACTAACACTAACTGGCAACAAATGTAATTTATTGTCCATGTTTTACATACTATTTGTACATGGTGAGGTCTTTCCTCCAATAAGTGACTACTCCCAGTATGTTGTTGTAGTTCATGTACAATTTACATATACAGTAAATTGCCACTGCAGTACGGCATATTCAGAGAGGCCCTTTTTACATAATATTGCCTCAAACCCTGTGCTCAGTCCCTTGGCGACTACAGTTAGGCTATATAGTTTATCACGGTGAGCACAATTTATCACACAACGATCCCATGGTGAGGGAAAATGACAGAATATTGATGAAATAGTGGCGAGTTTGTGCTTGTGATTTGCCCTAGGCTATAGCTGGAGAAGTTTTTGAAAAAGGGAGATGATTAAAGGGAAGCTCCACACTGGAGAAGAACATAGCAATCATTGGCAGGCCTGCTCTCCCCCTGCTACCCCTGTTCCCCAGGGAGGCAGCCAGGCCAGAGTGTAATGGGGCCAATGTCTCTCATTAATGTATTGACAGATATGAAAAGTAGCAGAGCCTTCATGGCCTCACCATTAGTCGCCATGAAAGAAGGAACCATCAATCAACAAGAGACCAAGAGAAATTAAAGTGGAGTGATTATGACTGAGACAGTGCCATAAAATCTCTTGAAGACCATGTTGCTGAGCTTTCTTGTGAAGCACCACACTATTGACTTAGGATTAGATTCATGACTAAAAAAAGAACAAATTATTAATTATTAATTTTTACTACATGCTCAATGTTATGTCTGTTCAGATCACCCCTCTCTCTTTAACCTTATTTGATCAAGCAAATTCACTAATAACATAACTATTTGCAAGCAAACTGTGTTCTACTGTAAGTAACTTTGGGCTGGTTGGCTCTTTGTTTAATAAAAATCACATCTATTATAACTTCGCTAAATAGTCAGAAATGTATGTTTACATTTACAATTTACAATTTCCCTAAAACCACCATCTTGATTTTTTTGGTAGGTCTATTTGAATTGTTTGACTGCCAGCCATCATTGACTGCCCCAATGATGTGCCCACACGCAAAACCGTGTGTGCCAGACTTGGTGTTGTGCCATTTAGCCTGTAAAACCTAGCAAAGGTGAGAGGCGATGTCCAATTCGTTGCTAAGCAAATGTCCTGGATAGAGACCCCTTTAATCAGGGCCCAGGAAGCAGCCAATCCACGCAGGCCAGTGGGAGGTTGCACTCCACTACTGTTGTAGGCCAGAACAATTGCTCCTATGATCTAATGAGAGAGACATTGCTTTGTGACAGGCTTCCCTATATGAGATTTAGCCCAGGACACAAGTGGTCACTCTTCCTAATTTCCTTAGTTCTGTCCATGCACTGTATATGTGAAACACACACTGAACTTAACAGCTTAGTTCATCACCGTAGGAGAAAATGTAGAGGTTGTCTCGAAAACCACCTTGACGTCCTGGTGCAAACTGAGTGCAATCAGGGGCCACAGAAAGGATGTTGCTAACCCTTTTTGCTGATACCAACAACAAGGCAGTTTTGAGCAAAAGCACCTTAAGCTCCACTTGCTCCAGAGGAGCCAAAGGTGGCTTAGACATTGCTTTTAATACCACCGCCAAACTGGGCCATAGGCTCGAAAAACAAGCTAGTAGTCTATTGCTCCTTTCATGAGTCGGTAGACATGGGGATGATGCCCTGCTGTCTTCCCTTCAAAACCTACACGGCAGGCTGATACGGCCGCCCGCCAGGTATATTTGACCCTTATCCACTAATACCTACAAAAATGACAAAATTCCTTCCGCCAGACACTGGAAAGGAATTTACTGAGAAGTGGCACACCAATCCTCAAATAGCCACCGTTTACATTCATACAGGGATCGGGTCGAGGTCCTGGCGTTCTGAATAGTTGACAATAGACAATCTGTGGGAGGCCAGCAGAATTCAAATTAAACCACTCACAGGCCAGACTCAAAGCTGCCATGGCTGGTTGCACAGGATCTGTTTTATCTCTGCCACCAAGGCTTCACTGGTGGCAATCAGTATTAATGATAAGCCCCTCTGCCTTACTCTGGCCAGAGTGGAGGAAATTAGGGCCAACGGAGGGAATGTGCAAAGAAGCCTGCTGTGTGCCAGCGCATCCATCCCCAGTGACGCCTTGTGGTCATGCAGCAAGAAGAACAGGGGCATTATTCACCGTACTAATAATAATAATATTAATACCCATATCTGCTTCACTACTTCTGGGTGAAGTTTGGTTGGGTAGCCCCTCAATAGCAGGTCTGCCCCCAGAGTTGCCCTCAGTGATAACACTGCTCCACATAATCAGTGTGTGTGCCAACATGTACACTTGCCAGGACTACAAACCCCCTTGGTGGTTGATATGAGACACTGTTGAGGTATTATCAGTCTTTATCAACTCATGTTGTCCATTGATGAGTGTGAAACTAAGTGGACTGCTCGTAGCTCTAAGCAGTTTCTATGAGTTGACTACAGGTGACTACAGGTGTTAGCAGGGCTGGCTGTCTCCAGTATTTCAATACTAATGGGTCCAGTCCGAGTGAGCTGACCCATCATTGAAATCCTTTCATACAGAGTCTGCCTAACTATATCACTACTATGATGTCATGAACAGTCTGAGGCACAATTTAAGAAGAACTCTGTTCCCTACCCAAAACTGGGCTAAACAGACCTTGAACACACACTCTCCTCTGATAGGCATGCTCAGAATGCCACTGAATTCAGAGAGAGCCCTGGAAAAGATAAGCGGTGGCATAGTGTCGCCACTGTGATCTCCTCCCTTAGGGTGGTGTTGGGCTTAGTGGTCAAATCCAGGAACAACTCTGTCTGGGTGAGGTTCAGAGCTCTCGCTGAGAGGGCTGCTGTCTTGCAGGTCCTTTCTGTCATTGCAGATTAGAAATGGTCAGCCTTGGAAGGCAGGGTGGGATCCTTGGAGGATTTGGTGACAATTTACGGTGGAGGTGAGCTGCCACCATGGAACACGGCGGATTTCTTCATGCCTTTGACATCCAGGGTTGATGCCCCTTGGATAGGAACCTTCCTAGAGTTGGGGCTCTCTTTCCAAGCAAGAGAGGCATCTTCTAATAACTCAGGGAGGGCTGCCTGCTTTCTTCCCTTCATAGTGGGATCTGGTGGTCTCCACCACAACCGTGGGCGAGGAGAAATTGAGCTTCTCTGCACCGCGATTACACACGTCATGCATGTATATATGGTAGAGGAAGCTGGAGTGCTATCCTCTATCCTCCAGAACTGTAATGAGTTCAACTACAGCATCATGCTGCAAACCTACCGAGGCACTGTGGTACTGGACAGCATCTACTTGTCTGTGTATTTATTTGCCTATAATATAATACTGCCATGCAACAAACAAGTGAGGCAGTCCTCTTCCTGTTTGGGTTGAGCCAAACACATAGAAAGCAACACATAAACAAATTTTCACCGCGATGGTCTAATTGTTTCTACAGCCGTTGTACTATGCTGACAAAATGTATTTGATAATTATATATTGAGGTTAATATTCTACGTGTAGTTTCTCTTTGTCAGAGGAACCCAAAGGCTTTTCCAGGATTCTGTCTGACCTTGACTCTTGTGGCTTTGTCTAAAGCAAATACCATGCTAAACCCAGCAGAGCAGCCACAACAGAAAGCGTGCTCGCATAAATCACCCGGGCTGGGAAATACGGACAAAACAAATCAAATAAAGCTTCAGGGTACTTCTTACTTACAAATGTTAAGATTTGCTCAGTTAATAATGCTTTAGAGGAATAAGCGGGGAGAGAAAGAGAACATACTGTCACTATTGTGTGGGGAAAACATCGGAAACATCCTTGGAAATGCTTTCTCTCTCAGCTCACCAGCAGGAAACACAGCTGTTTGATTGAGAAAATGGTGCCTTGACATCATTGCTGCTTTTGGGGAAGCATTTCACGTTAAAAATAGATTGCAATGACCACTGGTATGATGGTATGACTGTGTACTGCACAGAACAATGGTGGTTTAATTGGAAAGGGATATACATTCATCTTGAATTTCAAAATGTGTGACCTTCCATAATATCCATCAACTGATGAACCTCTTTTCAATTCATGAGCTGTTGGCTTCTCCATATTTCTCTTCTAGTACATAAGCACTAAAACAGTTAGACCAAATCATCTCCAATTCATCTGAGGGCGGTCTTGGGATGATGATTCACAATTTGCGAGTATATTTTTAATGTGTCAGGTTATCATTTTCAACAGTCATGCTTGAATGCTGCCCCTCATTCAGGGCCTTGTTACATTTGCTGTCAAATAACAGGACTGTCCATTTCTAGACTGTTTATTTTCGTGTGGTCTTAGAAAAAGTATCAATTATGTCAGAATCTGTGGAATCTACATAATTGCATGGCTTGGGCTAGACTCTGAGACTTTGAGAATGGAAATGTGGACAGGCCTACTTACTTCCATTAAGCCATATCCAAAACAAGAATGTTTCAGTGGCTTGACATGTTCCTGGACTGCAGCAGGATTATGCCTGGGTCAATATTTTGGGAAAGGAGTGGATGAGTGTTTCTTGACGGTTGACTTCACAAACCACATACTGATGTTTCACTGGCCTTTTCCCATTGCACATGGCTGTGAATGACAGAATAAGATTGTGTAGATGAATATTCTGTGTTTCACCTTCATCTCCTATTGTTGTCCATATAGTTAAGAGTGAATAATTAAACCTTACATGGGAGTGTTAGCAGATAAGCAAGATAGAGCGATATTACGGTTATTACCAGATATAGAAAATACACTGTCTATGACAATGCCCTGGACCTCTCCAAATTACCATAGTGCACATGGGATGCCATATCCAGGCACTGAGATCAGTCTCCTGAATCCCCAAAATGATGCATGCACAATTCATAGCCTTCCACTGAGCTGAAGCTAGGGAGCACATGACTTTTCAAGTGTATGATAATGGAGAAGTCTGGGCAAATGTATTAACTGCATCAAATTACTTATGGACCTCATACAACAGCCCTGTACAGTTACTGTTGCCAAATTAGAAACTTAGTGAACCCTGGTCAGCCATATATTTTTTAAATCACACAAAATCTTCTTCCATCCATCCATCCATTTTCTATACCCGCTTACTCCTTCCTATTCATGGTCACGGGGGGCTGGAGCCTATCCCAGCATGCATTGGGCGGAATGCAGGGAAACACCCAGCACAGGTTGCCAGACCATCACAGGGCTAACAGGGCAGATAGACAGACAATAACACTCACATTTACACCTATGGGCCATTTAGAGTCTCCACACCACCTGACTTGCATGGAGAAAACCGGAGCGCCGCAAGAAACCCACATGAACACGGGGACAACATGCAAACTCCACGCACAGAAAGGGCCGGGAATCAAACCCAGGACCTTCTTGCTGTGAGGCAACAGGGTTAACCACTGAGCAGTGCGTCGCCAACTCTTTGCAGCTTTGCATAAAATCTTCACGCATTGATGAAATGTCAACTGTTTTTACATTTATCCAAAGCGACTTACATATCATCATACCATTGAGGGAGGCAGCCATGCAAGGAGCCAACCTGCTGAGCGGGAGCAATTTAGGGGTTAGGTGTCTTGCTCAAGGACACTGCAACAGATTATCCCCCGGGAGGAACTGGACTCGAACCGGCAACCTTGCGGTTTCTAGGCGGGAAACTCTACCTCCTGAACTACAGCCTGCCACACAAATGGAACTAAAAACACTGAACTGCACCAAAAATGGTAACAAATGTCAAATCAAACACAGCTCCTCTTATCTAAAATGCACCTCTGAGACTGACAATCTGCGGTGCCATTATCCCCTCTTTGGACTTTCAAATCTCCATTTCTCTCAGTGCTTTGAGGGTGTGTGCTGTGACAGAATGTCAGGCCATTATTCAGTCATGGCTCATTGAGCTGGAGGTGGGCCTGCTCCTGCAGGCTAAGCAACAGAGGAGACACTCCCTGCCATCCCTCGCACATTCTTTGACTCACAAACTTAGCGGCAAATTCAGACACTAAGTTCTAACCAAAGGACACGTTAAACCTTGGTCAACCTTCACGAGCACGAGCAGTGTCACTGTCACGGGTAATTATCATGTACCAGAATGTAAACGAGGACGGCGTGTGGGACGATAAAGTTGTGATGGAGAGCAACGCTCCCACAGGGAATCCAGACGTCCCTGCTGGTAAATAAACAGATAGATGCGGTGACACTGACAACAGGCTGAGTTTCACGGGGCTGCAGCTAGATGAGACTGACACCCTCGCCCTGTTTAATGGCTGGCGGCTGGAGGCAGGCTGCAGCACCGAGGAGAGTTCACGACCCCAACCACCACTATGGAATGCTAGCTCAACAGCCCACCACTACCATGATAGCAGTTCAATTATTTCATATTGATGCCTGTGTTCCCATGAATACTATTTTTGCCATCCATGGTAGAGAATAATACATGTTGGCACATACTCTGTGACTGTGGCCATTTCATTCAATTTCATAAAAAAGTGCACAGCATATGTTCAGTTTTACACTTTAGACCATTCTGACAGGAAAATGAATGATACTTTATTATTTTATTACTTAAATTGCAGAAAAACAGGCTGCAGAGTGGGGAGTTTTGACAGTTGTAACAGCTGTTAAGGATTTGTCATAAGATATACATAGATATACATGATTAAATATGGACTAGATTAAGATATGTACAAGCCTGCATGTATCATCTGGAAAGATGTGACATTTAACTCAACTCAAGGGTTACAGCAATATGGATAGTTCAGTTATAATAATCACATATTTTAATATAGTAGTCTAACAGCCAAATATTATAATATAGGAGTGGATATGCAATCCCATTTATCATTTCTTAGGGTGAGGGAGATTAAGGAAAAATTGCAATGATAAAAGTCATGGTAGAATTATTAAACCGTCAAGCTATCACTAGTACAGCCTAATATGCAAGGTCATCTGTTATCATAGACATTTGGGTGATAACATCACGTTTGAAATGACTTTTCCAAAGGCAGTGATTCATAATCTTACTGAAATCAAAAGAACATGTTGTGCTACGGTACGACTCAACCTGACATCAATCTGTAGCCTTCTCTACGAAAAGGGTCAACATCATTTTTTTAAAAACCCAGAATGGTGCAAACCGAAAAATGAAAGCACACAGACCAATGACTATTTTACGGCTAAGAGTAGATACATTTGGAGCTTTGCAAAAAGACAAAACAAACCAGCTATTTGTTCTCTGCACGAGCCCGATTTGCAGCTCCCTCTGGCCGCTATGATCAGCAAGCTATGAAATGGATTCCTAGAGCACATGTTGATAATGGAATATTCTCCTCAGGTGTACTTGTCTAGCTATCATATGTCAAAAATAAGCCCCTGTCACTCAGCTCCATCTTGAGGGATTCTCCAAGCAGGCTAATTGCCCAGTTATTCATGAGCAGTCTGGGGGCCTCATTTCACTGTACCATTAGAGCAGATGCTGGCTGCAACAACCCCTCCCCAACTCTTCGCAGCTCCGATGGAGCAGGTCACCTGCTGATTGGTTGGCTTCCTCAAGGAGTTGACTCTATTAGCTAAGGCAATGGGTCTTGGTCTCTGATGTGTCTAGAATAGATATAGTCGGTGAGGAAAAGTATGTGTTGGATCTCCAGAGAGGAGTCTTCACAAGCTGAGGACACTGCAGCATGCGCTCCACAGTCCCTGTGGTGTTTGAAACTTGACTGTAAAATGCTGTTTAACAGCCGATGCTTTGATGCAACAATACACCCAGTGGTCGCGATCACGGTCTTAAGGGTTCTAAGAGTACCCTTTGTAAATCGAAGAAGAGATACTCCTTAACAGCAAATTCAAAAGGGTAATTTAATATTTTATCCCATGTGTGTTCTAATGTTTAGAATAATTGACAATCCCATGTAACCCCAACTGCACAATGATAAGACTTCATTATTATTTTCAGTGACGATGTATAAAACAGTATCAAAGCCAAAACGGACAATAGGCTCAGCAAAAAACAACTGAAATGTGTATAAAATTATGAAGCTTACGCTGTGTTGCATCGCACTCCAGACAATCCTCTGGTTTGCAGCATAAAGGCAGGGAAACAGAAAGACTTAATTAGGCATTCAGAGTAGGTGGGAAAAGATGCTGTTGGATATACTCAGCTAAAAAGGTAACTGCAGTATATCAGACACCAGAAATATATGGAATTATGCAACATGATTCATGTTGAATAAAACAAATAATTCCTCTATTTTGGTGATTCCAGGAGCCAGATGGCAGATGTTCATTTTTGAACTCTTTTATTAATGAACTAAGTAACCTACTATTAACCTTACACCAAGCATCGAGATATTCTATTGAGCATGTTTTGAACACTGTGGGCGAGTTTTACTGACCACCCTCCCACTCAGAATACAATTAGTATTCAATATATGTGGTACTTTTGAAAGGAAATTGGTGCCAAAAAACAAATAATGACAGCACTTTAAGATTTTGGGTTTCGGAGAAAACAGCTCCACGTAACCAAGAGACAATTTGAAAAGAGCCAATTTGAGAAGGGCTGGATGGGAGAGAGGAAGGGCAGTGTGGCTGTAAAGGTAATCCATGATGAGAACTGTCTCTCAGCTGAATTGGACTGTCAGCTCCATGTTAACCTTTACCCTGATGCAGCATTTTGGATTTCAAGGTTGTTTGAGATGGAAATCCATGTAACAAGATCCAATCCAACAAACATATGGCTAATCTGATGGCAAATAAAGGTTTGCTTTACAACAAAAGATTGATCTGGTCAGTCTCAACAAAATCTATTCATCTCTTTTTTCTTCTTCCTCTATTTGCCATGTACACAGAGACGAGAAGGGCATGGGGTGCAGCATGGCGCACCTTCCACTGTCCTCTCAGAGTAAAGCTGTTGATTCGTTAACAAATGCAGATCGATAGAGGGGCCTGAATGGAGGACAAGTACAAAGAATTAATTTCCGGCTCCGGGTGCTTGCGACGGCAAATCACCGGCTTTAATCAACAGCGCCGAGTCAGAAAGACAAATGATGTTTACGCTGAGGCGGTGTCTCGCCTGAAAACAGCAGCATTGGCTCGGCCTCCTTACCAGTCTGTCTAGGCTCGTGCCAGCCGCCGTGGTAGGCCGCTCCTCTGGGCTGTACGGTCTGAAGCGGGCGTTGAACACATCCGAAACACCGCGGGTAGACCTGCTCATTCCTGAGGGCTTTGGCTGGCCACAACCTTGAAAAACCTGCAATTACAAAGAGATGGGCACCAAACCGTCAGACTGCTACAGTGGCTAGAATTACTTTGGATGCGGAAAATAGGAGAAAACGCCATGTTTTGTTAAGGCCTTGTGGATCCCTCACCCCACATTACCGGCATGACAGTTGCTCTAAGTCCCATTGAGGTAACCACGCTGATACGTTATTCAAGTAGGCCATGACCGATGTTATTTAAGATGATGGAGTTGCATTTTTTTACGGGCTTCGGGGAAAACACCACATATACTTAAACGATAAACACTGCATCTGTTCCACGAGAAGGCCAACAGACCATTTAGCCTTGGAACGAGAACTGGCATCCGACATTGTGTAGGCAGAAAAATGTCTTCACCACCACCTACATTTTTTTTCCTTCTCCGACTACAATTTTGTGGGCGAAGAAAAATCCAGTAAAACACAGGAAACACATTAACTACTGTTAGTTGAACTAAGATTATCTGACCAAAAAACGAAACATATAATTCAAACACAAAAACCTAAACTTGGACATAATTAGTAACGTGTTGTACTACACACCTCATGCACAGCCCAGTTGTTCCTGAAAGTACACGTGACAGTATGACTTATAGCAAGCGAGTCTTTAGTTCACGAACATGTATTATCTGACTCCAACAACTCATCAGGCGTGTTATATCTTTTTGTTCTCTGGCGAACACACGTCATTGACATACCCTGTAGGAGACCTGGACACTGTTATCTTGCATATTCATGATGGCCTCTGAAATCTTGACATCGATAGGCTCCATGACAGATTCAATGTTGAAAGGTCCCTCCAGCCTCTGTGCCACCAGCAGCATGGCGTCTGTCACAATGGTGGTAAGAAAGGAGGGGTGTTGGAGGGAGGGGAGAGCGGTGCACAGAGAGACACACTCAGTTAAAGGGACACTCAAAGGCCTTTTAAAATGGTCAATCCTTCACATGCACAAATTACCTTCATATTAGCATTTTTATACATGTATCTTAAATATTCAGTCCTGTAGGAAAAGCTTGCAAAGGATTTCAAACTTTTTTTAAAATTGTTAAATGTTATGTTTCTGATTTGGTAGCACTGCTGCTGCCCTTTCTCTATGCATAAAAATTGCAAGTAACCACATTGTCATATTACACTAGCCTGTCTTGCCACCAAGGCAACTACTACTGTCTGACAGACTACAGGCACCTTATTATTTGACCTAATTTTCTCTGGGAAGTAGACTGGATATCTAAAATGGTTTGATTCTATTGACAACCGGAGGGATTGTCCATTAGTCACACTTCCACTGAAACAATGACAGTTATACTTTTTGGGGGGGTAATTTTACATTAACATGCCATTTATCAAAAACTTCACCTTTAACAGAAAAATGCTTTCATGTCTGACTTTGGTCACACAAATCAAAAAGGACAGAATGGTTTTGCTACCTTTCACTATTAATCATTACAAGTAAAGGTCATACTTTTGAACACCAACCTACTGTGTCTCGCCTTCTGATTACTGTACTGCCTTGTCAATTACTTCCTCCTTCTCATCACAGCACATTAACACACCATTATCAGGCATGAATGCTTCTGGGGGTAAATTCAATTTTTATGTAGATCAACTCAATCAAGTCAACAAAATGTAGTTATGCAGCGTATTATGAATAGCGCTGATGAGTCATTTATTTAATAGAACGTTTGACAGCCAAGCAGTTTGAGCTCATATTTACATCTGCTGCGGGCAGTGGATGCTGTGAGGTCAACGACTCATTAATATCCCCGTGTGGTCACAAGCCATACGGCCTTGTCTGACCACATGAGACACTCTGCATTATCATATTTACGGTGCTCCATTGTTTCCATCACTTTCGATTAACATCATTAAGAAGCATTCAAAAGAAATGTAGATTTCTCAAGCTTTCTCCAACTAGTTGGCATCTACATTTGCCCTTTAGAAGCAAAGTGAATTAATTTTTATTGCCATGAAACAGTGGTGATGTGCTCTCAACCCCAGAGGACGGTACATGTTAATGTGTTACTGTCTCTGTAATGTGAAGTTCTGGACTTAAATCGTGTTCCACAAGGGGGCTGGGCAGCTCCACGATACCACTAACTCAGGACTGAACAAGTCCCAGGTCTGGAAACAGCACTTTAGGCTGCCTGTCAGGAGGAGTTCCTCCATCCACAGACCTCCCAGGACAAGACCTCACCAGCAGGCTGTCATAATGACTCTACAATTACCTCCCTACTGAATACGGTCATCCTGTCATTTCGAGTCTACAGAAACAGTGACTACTTGCATACTCGTATTTTTCCAAGCCTGTCCCAACAGCATATCTAATCTGCAATAAAATAATAATAATAATAATAATAATAGTCATCATCATCATAATAATACATTTTACAGAGTTTACAAAGCGCATAGTCAAAATAAAAGCAGAATACTCAAATTTATTTTAAAAAGCAACGTAACAGTGTGAAACAGGAATTAAATTAGGACAAGAGGACAGAGGTGGAGAAGAGAAACATTAAAATCAATACTAGGAGAAACGTCAAATAAAAACCAAAATAAATACTACGGACAAAATAAGGCTTATAACGTGCTTTAAAAGTGATCAGTAAAATCTTAAAATCAATTCTAAAATGAACAGGGAGCCAATAGAGAGATGCCTGGGTTGGGGTAATGTGGTGTCAAGACCAGTAAGAACCAGTAAGAAGCCCAACTGCTGCATTCTGAACTAGTTGGAGGCGAGAGAGTGACTTTTGTCTTGTGCCAGGAAGGAGGGAGTTACAGTAGTCCAGTCGGGAGAAGATGAGGGAGTGGATTACTTTCTCCAGATTGCAAAAATGCAGTATGCTGTTTGTTGTTTGAAGAATATCTTCTTGCTGCTCCCAGTAGAAGCAAACTTTGATAGTATGATTTATTGCCAAGCTGTCAAGGCACAGACAATATATTCCAGAATGCCTCCTTTGATTATATATCTGACAACAATGAACCTTGATGATGTAAAAAATACAAATTCAATAAAAAATAAACCGAATACTTTGAGAAAAATATAGCCAATGACTTTAAAGGGAAAAAATGAAACAAATACTGTATATATAAATAAATAAATAAATATCCAAATTACATTGTACCTCTTTGATAGCAGAACTGTCCTGGGCTTAGGTCTTCTGGGACCTGAGATCACTAATGGTGGAGTAAAAGAGCCGAGAAACATTAGCTCAGCTCTGGCTCCATTTCCTTTCCAATTATGTCGAAGGCTGAGCCTTTGAAGAGCACTTGTGTTTGTTTACACTTTGGGTTGCAGATAGCCGGTGATGCTTGCTCAGATTTTCATATACAGACAACACGGTCAGGGCCAAAAGGTTTTGTCCAGAAGCAGTTCACTCACACCACTGTGCTACCACATGCTCCTGGTGAAAGATAACACCTGCACCTGAGCACATTATATTCTGTATGTCTTCTTGTGTTCTTGTATTGTTTGAGAATATTCTGAATTTCACATTGCCATACATTTGTTTGGTCTGATTATGCTGTAAACACATGCAACCGCCTGAGATAGGTCTGGTTATTTTACAACACACACGTGATCAAAAGTCAAGCATGAGTTTAAAAAATGTCATGTGCACAATTTTATGAAAATTCAGGTCAAGGAAGCCAACTGGGAACAACTCATCTCATAATGAAGAGAAAAGACGACTGCCTCCAGCACCAGAGATGACGGCAATCTTTCCCAACCAGGGTGACTTATCTTCAATTAATCAGATGGGCTCAACAAACAAGAGGGAGCCAGGAACTTTGTCTTAGTGCTGACTGAGAGATAGGGAGGGAAAAAAGAGGCGGAAGGAGAGAGAGAGCCCAGAGAGAGAGAGAGAGAGAGAGAGAGAGAGAGAGAGAGAGAGAGAGAGAGAGAGAGAGAGAGAGAGAGAGACACAGAGAGAGAGAGAGACACAGAGAGAGAGAGAGAGAGAGAGAGAAAGAGAGAGAGAGAGACAGAGAGAGACACTCAGAGCGAGGGACAAAGAGAGAGAGAGGGGGGGAGAGAGAGAGAGAGAGAGAGAGGTGGGGAGAGAGAGAGAGAGAGAGAGAGAGAGAGAGAGAGAGAGAGAGAGAGAGAGAGAGAGAGAGAGAGGGGGGGGGAGAGAGAGAGAGAGAGAGAGAGAGACAGTTTATTTATTCATATTAAGGTACAGAAACCTTGTTTATGTG
>OMOT01039983.1:0-17132 GCA_900312575.1 Acanthochaenus luetkenii | reverse complement strand
GGGAGAAAGGGGAGGGGAGAGAGAGAGAGAGAGAGAGAGAGAGAGAGAGAGAGAGAGAGAGAGAGAGAATCAAAGAGGGGAGTGGATGGTGATGCTGATTGGGTTGATTCGGGCCAGGGCAGTATTTTTGTCCCCAAGGAAGAGGAGCTCCTGTACTGCATGTGGAAAACTCTACCTACACGGAGAATTAATGACTCTCATTTATGACGAGTGCATGAGGGCTGCCACTGTGAGCCACATTCTCCCTGCATCACTTTTGTAGTGCTGAGATAGGCCACTGGCCAACTGGAGGAAATCTTGTTATCGTCACGACACAGCCATGCAAACAGACCCATCTTATTTTGAGATGAGGGTCTAAAAACAACGACTGAGAATCTGCGTACACTTCACTGGATGTTGAAATGAAAAACTGAAAGACACCGTGAAACCGGAGCATTGCAGTAAATATACGGTGTTATATTGGAGTTCTAATATTTCTGTTTACCACGTGAAACATGCTCATTTGCATCGTCTTGCTAAATAGCGAACCGGAGGAGCTAACATTACTCTGTGCTCTGCCTCTTTATCGAGATTGATGTCCATTTAAATTCAGGCTATGTCAGCCGGCGGCAACCTCCAGCAGACAAGGACAAATAAGGAAAGTGAAAAGACCCATCTATGGCTCTTTGCCTCTGAAGAGATCCACGGGATGAAAAATGGCTCTGGCGTAATTTGGATTCTGTAAAGCATAGCTCATCTGTGGTTCGGTCAACCAACTAATGGCGCTATATGAAATGGTGAACCAATGGCAAGGGGAAAAGCATATTGTCCCTGGGCTACAGTTTGTCCTGATAAAAAAAAAATCCTTGAACACAAATGATATAAGATTACTTATTTGTATATTCTCAACCTTGTGTCCATGTGTGGTGAAACAGGCAGTGGAGATTAGACAGTGCAAACAACCACTATACATCCATTTAACTCAGGTTCCAGAGGTGTGGGTGAACATGATGTGCACACAGCCACACACACACACACACATACACACAGATGCAACCTCACACACGTGCACTTGCACACGCATATAATGTAACATATGATGCTTTCACTGTTCTGTTGAAATATTCATAGCAATAAAGCACAAATAAATGGTAATTTCTCCTTTCTCATGTCCAATATGGACCCAATAAAAAAACTCTCCTAACATGTACAGAATGTCACCAAGGCTACACCAGACCAGCTAGCGATAATCTTCAATGCCAACCTCCAGAGACTTGTTAAGGGCAGTCACACAGAAGGACAACATACATTCATAACATCCTCTGTCTGATACTAGGATTACAAAGGGCATCGCTTTGACTATAGAAATACATGTAAAACAAGTCAGATACAAGGAGTTTTCGAAGCGGCTGAGTCTGGGAGACAATAAGTTACAGATCTGCAATCATCTCTGTCTAATCGAAACAAAAAACGACTGGCAGCTCCATCACAGCTGAACCTGGAGAATCAGCCTTGTCCTGACATGAATTCCCTTCAATCAGAGGTGGATGGTGTGGAAACAGCCTCATCTTAAACACATAGCCAATATCCCCATGAAGCTGTACAATATGACAACAATAACACCCGCACGAGCGACGAAACTGTGATGTTGGAACATGATTGGAGACTTGGAAAGGTGCCGTGCCGTAGCCTACCATATGGAACTGAATGCATTTTATTCTGCTTTAAAAAAAAACAACTAAAACCTGACACAACCATCACCACTCTATTTCCATTATCACTGTCTAAACTTGCAATGGACTGATAACGGCGCACCGGACAATAAACGTGTCTTTCAACGCTCTGCAGAAGCCACATACTGGGGCGGCACTGATACTGTACCACACTGCTAATGAAACTAAGCAGCATAATCGAATAATGAGCCATTCAAGAGCGGATCCCGTTACTAATGGGGCTGGAGATGTCATGGAATTTCAGTCCATGGATGCTGACAGGGGTGTTTCAACTATTTTGCCCGCAAATATGTTGAAGAAATCCTTCCCTCCCAGTCAACATCACTTTGTCTCTTCGTAAGAGCCGCATGTTTTGCAACCAGATGTGATCTGGACAAGGCTCAACAGCCGAGCAGCTCAGAGGAAAGACAACGATAAGCCTCACTGCTCAAAGATACAACCGAGAGAATAATTTCTCACTCTTCGTAAAATGTCTGTCTTTCGGGCAGATTTGTAATTACACAGGTGGGAAGCGAATCTGCAATGAGATCCAGTGAGAACAAAATGTTCGCCCATTGCCGGCTTGCTAATGAGCACAGTGTGTGCTAACATACATGTTTGACACCAGAAGGTAAAGGTGCATGTTACCGGCTGGCCCTGTAGCCCATGGAGAATAAATCCTTAATGTGTTTGGAATGCGTTCTAGCAATGCCAGGCTCATGACATCACTCATTTCTCCTAACAGTTTTCAGCCTACAGTTTCCTCACCAGCGGGAGCATTAATGACTTCCTTAGAGATCCATTAATGGTTATGAGATGACTTGCTGTATTTGAATACTCTCAACCTTGTGTCCATGTGTTGCAAAACAAGGCCGCGAAGATTAGACAGCGCAAACAACCATTATGCGTCCATTTAACTCAGGTTCCAGAGGTGTGGGTGAAATGGCGTTTAGACAGCGCTGCGCTAAATCACTCCTGTTCAAAGGCATCTGTCCCCTGGATGGAGATTCAGACCTCACTCGTGGAATACTGAAGGTTTGATACTTCATGCTAATTTCTTTGCTACATTACAGTACATCCGACATTGGACCCCATGCAATTCGAAGACAACGATGGCCAGTCATGACAGGCATATGAAGGAATCAACATTTCTCCTATTCCCTCAGCTGTGGGCGTTCAGCCCGGCTCGACATGCAGACCCGTGGCTGCTCAGGCTCAAGCTCTCAGACGCCCAATCAAAGTATTATTAGACGCCTCATCAGATTGCAAGGCAGTTTTCCCTCTCCCTCGTTTTTTTGGAGGTCATCTAATAACTCTTTGATGACGCAGGATGCAGGTTGAGCGCAGAGACTCTAGACAAGAATCACAGGATTTGTCGATTTCAGATGCAGCAAGTCTGACCTTAGATACAGCATGCTAGGTAACGGTCATTTTTAAGTCATACATAATGATCAAGTCGAAGCACTAAGACATTGGTCAGTCTTGTCTCTTGTTCCATGTCTGTTTCAAGCACAACACGCAGACACAGATACAGTTGGGACAGGCTACAGTATGAAAGATCTAGCTGGGGGAAAAAACGAGTAGCTGTATCCGATGTTAAATACGATGAAATCTAATTTAAAAAGACAATTCTGTGATCATTATTGGCTCAAGGCCACATTTCTGAACATACAAGTCTCTTTCAGATCCTTGACGTTCAGTATTGGAGATCAAACTGTGCATCCATGTGTAGATTCATCTGTTTTTCCTGAAAGACAGAGACAGAAGTAACTTAACAGAATGCCTGGTGCACGCACAGTAATTACCTCCTGGGTGACTTAGCTGGCTTCGTGTTGAAGTGCGAGAAGTGTAAGATTCATTATATCAATGTTGAGACAAATGTAAAAGCACAAAGTTAATGAGCAAGCTCTCCATCTCCAATCCCCTCAGTGTCCTTTGGAGAGGAGAAAATGTTTTGGTCCAGTTGTGTGGTCTAATTTCCTACCATGGTCCCTCATGGTGTGTTAGGAGTTTTTTTTTCTTCCAGTCTATATTTTATTCATGAGGAATTTTTCACAAAAGCACAGGATATGTCGCTGGCTTGAATTTTCATAAACTGTGAGGTTGTGGCTGGCTCCGGTTACCAAGTGAAACAAATCACCTAATTAAAAAGAAATGAGCAGATAGAATCGATGCAGATCACTTCCAATGTGGTGACACGTCTCTCCAGAGAGAACAATAACAGCCTGTGCAACAGCAATGCAACATGAAGGCAAATCAAACTGCAGCACAGTCAGCCAGTCCACTTTAGAATGACTTTAAGCCAACCGCTAGTCTCCTAGTCTCGCTGCGAGCATTGCAATGGTGCAGGAGGGAAAATACATTTCCGTCACTGGTGTCAACTACCTGTCAACACCAAAAAAAATGATAATGACACGTGGGGTGTAAACTACAGAGGACAATATTCATCACCGCCGCATGTGAATGATTTTCAAACGACCTAAGCGGATGGAGACATCAATTCACAAAGACAGCCTGATAAATAACATCATCAAAAATGGTTAAAAACAGCCCACTTCGGAACGTTCTTCAACAAAAATAATGTTTTTCCAACCGGAAATAGCTTTTAAACACCCCAAAGACAAGTAAACACAGTTTAAGCGGCCAGCTCTAAACATCCATCCGGTGATTTATGCAGAAGCCCTAATGTGGATCGCTCCCAGAGGACTTGGCGTGTGAGGCCTGATTATGTTCAGTGGAGAGTGCTCAGGTGCGAGTGAACAGACTGACAGCTGTTCATCAGTAGCTCCGCGCTTCAGCTAATTCATCTAATTAAAATCTAATCCAACTCTTAATCTCGTCCAACTTCACACAAAATCACGGAATGCTTTTTTGTTTCTAAATGTTGTAATGATAAGCAGTAGAAGGTAGCATTTGATGCCAATTAATTTAATTTAACATATAATTCAGATGTCTGCCATAAATGTATTACAAGGAAACAAAATTCTGTTTGAAAAAACATACCTAGCATTATAATAATCGTAATTTATGCGGTGAACAAATGTATGTGCAGAGTAGGGAGAGGTCAGAAAGGATTTATACTTCAGTGGGAGCAAAAGGATTAGAGATTACTCAATGGAGCCCATTGGATCTATGATTTATTCTATTTCTAATTATATAAATACCAGTTAGAAAAACAAATGACAAAATGATAAAAAATCACAAAATGATAAAAGCAGAAAATTGCCCCCAGTGCAGCAAATCACTGCTAATCAATGTCATTAACTCCTGCTTTGGTGTTCTGAAATCAATGACTGCTTAATGACTCTAGCAATGTTAGAGCTTATTACACTATATGCCTTACGTTTCGTGTTAATATTAATAATGGCCCTCTGAAACTGAATAACACTGTGCCATATTATTCGGGAAATAACAATGTGACACTTATTTAAGTCTGACATTGGACCTTGAAGCCTTGGATCACAGGAAGTGATCCCTGGAGACTACGATCACCTTTTGTTTTAAGTGAAATATCTCGGTCACATTTAATTTGCTTGGCCGATTTGTTTCTCGCCTAGGGCAAGGCAAAGCACCGACTTGCTGGTCCTCACATCTGACACAGAAATAAAACAAACCAAAGTTTCTTCTCAGATGTAAATCACGGCATGCAAGATCTCAAGGACATTTAATCTGAGATTGCTGGTAGTGGGTACAGTACTTAAAAGGTCTCCTTAGTAATAATACTGACATTATGCACACATACACAAATATAGAAGAATGAACTGATCTAAGATGGCATACATTTTCCATAATTCACTGTACATCCAAACTTAATATATATTTAATTTCAAAGATAAACTGGCACATCTAGATAAAGCCTAACAATGAACCCTGCTTCTATTCCCCCCCTTAGAATGTGCAGTAAAAGAAGCAGACATTTGGCACATAAATATTCTGAGACGATCATCAAGAACCATGTAGAGGTGCAGCTGTTCTTGATGCAGACATCTGTTTTAGTTTGCATTCGACAGTGCCACAACAGTACCTCTCTGGCTCACACTCACATCATGGATAAATGGAAGGTCAGGCCTTGGCTAATGTGAAATGGTGCCTTTTTTTTGGTTCATGTTCTGTCACCAGTTTGAATTCATCAAATCAGGGAGTGTTATTTCCTGCAAGTGGAGTGGTGCAGTGAGGTGGTGCCGAGGGAAAAATCGTTATCGCTATCAGGGGCACAGCCTCCAGCTGTAAAGGATTTCTCGCTCTTTGGTTGAACTAGTTTTCACCTCCCCGATATCTTGTCTTTCTCTGGTCTGCGGAGCAAGCATATGATGTTGGTCTGAATGGATGCCACAGGAAGCAAGATGAATATCTTAGCTTAAAGTCTGTGCCGGCTCTGTGTCAGACTCCCGGGCGCTTGTGTCCAATCTCTCTCCGAGCCCTCAAGCCGCAAGCTTCTCAATCCTGCTCAGGAGCAACCGATTTAGCTTTTTGAATTTTTAGGTGACCACTGGAACGCTAAATGGAATACAGGCACACTGTTAAGTCTGAGTAATAACCATTTGCTGTTTTATGTGATAGCATGCATTTTACCAGCATACTAATTCCCTATATGGCATTAGACGCTAGACCAATCTGCCTGTCTGCGCGGAACGTGAAAGGGTATAAATGACCATTTAAACACCCAAGAGCCAAGTCAATATCTTTTTGTGGTCAAACCTCTAACTGATTGAACGTTCAGCCTATAATGAGCATGAAATGCCAGAGAGCCAAAAGATACAGAAATGGCATTTAGTCTACACCAAGGAACAATAATCCAATTGACGGCAATTCTGATGAAGACAGAGTGAAGAGTTGCCCGAGGATTAATGCCAGAAATGCAAAGTTGTCAAATTCAAGGATTTAACAATGAATGATTATACCATAAGATACAGCAGCCATTCTGTAGGAAGGCCGATCCTGGGGTGACGGAAGTACAGCGAAGCTTTCCAAGTTGCTCACAATTTCTGATGTCTGAGATTTTCACATTGACGAATATTATGCATTGTGTTGGGTGGGAAAAGGTTCAATGTCCCAGCGGTAAAGAGGGACTGCTAAAGCATCACGTCGACTAGAATAGAGCATGTAACACATGGCTGGTTCAATGAATAACTCAATGTTCAGGTCATGAGCGCGCAAAGAAGCCACACACCACCCTACATGTTGACGTTCAGCATCGCTAATTGGCTGGGCAAATCTTCCAGCTGAGTTTAGTTTAATTAGAAGATTACTGTGAGCATTGTTGAATAACCCAATGTCATCTGAACTACGGTGACCGTAGAGCAAGGGTTATGGGATGTTGTGCTTGTTGATGACTGGACTTTGAGTCAATCATTTTACGATCATGAATTTTTAAATATTCTGTACCGGGGAGATGGGAAGCAAAATCTGGTCTAAATGAGGTTTAAACAATAGAGGTCCAAGGCTTCAGGGTCCCTTTAATTCACCTGCTTTGAACTGTTGTCAGAAAACATCACAAGCCTGGGAGGTGCTCTACGCACGGTGTCTTGTTGATATGCAATATGAGTGAAATCAAACTTTACTGCTATCAGTGTCTTTACTTAATTAAAACGTAACTGGCTGTTAGAAAGTTTCTTTCTCAGAAGGAAATTCCTCAAAGGTAAATGCCATCTCATCAATTTAGCTTACATGAGAGGCAGGATTTTTTAAAGCAGTAGGCCAGGCATGTTTAGCCACTCTCATATACTGACAGATTAAAACAAAAAACATGTCAAACATGTCATGATGTAGGTCAACACACATTTCCAACATGGCCCTGGGCTGTCTTCGGTTCTATCAAGGACTTACAAACTTTAATGAAACATTTTACAGTGACATCCTCAGCCTTAACTAAGCATTCCATAAAAAAGAATCCAAGAAACACTCACTACGTTTGCTTTCCACATTGCCTTCTGATCATACTCTCATAGTATGAGTATATGCATTATTCTGACTGGGTGGATGATGTCCTTTCTTGTGATTAACACCTGCAGCAAACCTGTTGGATCACTGCTTTCAATGTATTTACATGCACGGCTTGGGCATTTCATTTCTACCATGCGCTGGCGTGTACCGATTTAAATATATGAGTTTACAAGATGTCTTGAAAAAGCCCAAGCAAATGATCAAGCCTGATGAATACAGTAGTCCTTGAAAATGAGACAAAGGTTAGACCTCATGTTCACACTGAGAAAATCACTGCTCACACCAGCTGCTTTGGCATGGAAACCATGTATCTGGCTCCAAATATATATATATATATGTAAAGGTATCAACAGAAGTAGCAATATGTAGATATCGGTATACTTCTTTTGCAACAAGATAGGGTGAGCAAAACATGTGTTTATGGGTGCAATATTTGTTCAAAATGCTCACTTTGGCTAACATCAGCTCATCAGCTGGCGAGCAAGGTAAATCAGCAGGGCAGGAAGTTGCAAAGGGATTATTTTACTAGAGAAATGTCCAAATAACATTTCAATCTTTGGCAAGTGGCCATGGTATAAGCAGGATAACAAACTCTGATTTGAATGGACTCAGCGGAGGGAACCTCCTGCTCTTTGTATCAGCATTGTTCATTATAATAATTTAACTGACACCTCATTGTGTATTATCCCTTGCAAATAAAAGGTTTCATTGCAAAACGATATATAGACTAGATGATGCTATCCTCAAACGTGTAAAAGTATTTTGTAAGTAAAAGTCTTAAACTGACTCATAAATGAGTAATCCAAAGTTCCCTTTACCTTCATGCCAGCTTCATGAGTATTAAGTATTTCAAATGTAGATATCTTCTTTTAAAATGAAACTCATCCCTCACTATTGAAGTCTGCATGTGCATAGTGTACATTTTGCTTGGAGGTAAGCACACTATTTCGTCAAACTGATTTTTTTTAAAGGAAAGTGCAGTATCATATTTTCATTATGTACACATCAACTATACATGTAGTTTCTGCCGTTTCAATTTTCAACTTGCTGCATGTTTAATGAATGTGTGTTAAAATCAATTCTCTGTGTGCAGTACATTACATAAGGGCTGACATGGAACAACTACCAAAAGGCCCTTCTTCATCTGCTTGTTTCTGACAGCCGCCTAGCCACGTGTTTCCAACGTTGCCAGATTAGTTAATTCTTGCAAAACCAGCCTATCTAAATGAAAGTATAAGGCATTCTATTATATAATAAATAAATATCATATATTCATGTTTGTAATCTTTCTCTCTGAACTGAACAAGCTCCCGCTGAACGGCTCTTCACAAAGCTTGACACTCCCTTGACGCTCACTACCGCCCCATTCCAAGTCTCCATTTAGCACAGCAGTAGAGCAGAATCCCATGAATAAAGTCTTATCATCCAGGAAACTTGTCGACAGAAGACATAAATAAAGCACCGTCTTATCTGAGAGACCAATGTGTGTCAATGGAACTGACGCTGTCAAAACATGAGACCGACTTCAACACCGACCAACACAGCACCGCCACCGACTACGACTTTTCTTAAAATAGCAATACAAACTCTACAATGTAATGCACCCAATACATCGTAGAGTTTGTGTAACGCATCAGACTTAAAGCACAATTCGGGACATTTTTCGACATGGACGCTATTTTCCGACCTTTCTCCATCGTACCAATCGGCTCTCAGGCTCTTGGTCAGAATCGTTCAGTATGACGGGAAACGATGTGAGAATAGGATCCGGGTGGAAAATGGCCGGAGTTATGCTTTACAAATCCTAGTCTTACCGATGTACTGGTTCCACTCTGGATCCAGGTCCGCTTGATTGGCCAGGCAGCCCTTGATGACATTCAGGCAGTAGTTCTTACAGGGTTTAACTGTTGGCATGGCCTGGCAGAAGGGGCAGTACAGCATCTTGGTCAGCGCTCGGATACACGCCGGAGTGCTGCTTACCTGCAGGGAGCACAGCGTGTGATAGCAGTCATTAGCACCTGGACCATATCCCTTAACATGCAACAGTTTAAAGTGGAGGGCACTTTCCAACATATTTTGTAGTATTTTCAAAATTAATCGAAAGCTATCCAGGGGAATATTTTGTGATACATTGACACCTTGAATATCAACGAATTCCCAAGCAACAACAAGAACAACTGTCTGGGATTACAACATATTTATTTAAAACGGAAGGACTAAAATTAGCATACCATAGCGTTCTCTTTCTTGAGCACAACATAACTCTCCTGAGGTTATGTTCCATTTGAGTGTCAAAAGACAGTTGAGTGCAAAAGGGATGCTACATGCTAACTATATTGTCTTTGGCAATTACAAAAAAGTAAAATATACCGCTGGTGTAATCAGGAATAATGGGAAAAGCATACAAGCAGCAACAATTACAGTCCAAATGTCGAGATAGTTCCAGGCCTCCAGACTAACTTTTTTTCAAATGGTGGATAATTTGGTGGCACCGATATTTTGGCCCGGGGACTTCACACACAATAATTAGAATACAGTCTTTTGAAATATGTTGCACATTGAAATGAATGTTGATGGGTCTCGTATGTGTCATTGTGCCGTATCAACTGGATACATGTAGAGGTAATGAGGTAGATAGGTAATGAAGAAGGCTATATTAGGCAGCTCTGTTCACATCTCTCTTTATATTAGATTAGATATCATATTTGCTATTAGTCACTACAGAAGAGTTATAAACTATCTCAAATCATAAAATGAACTCGTATTTGATTTGAACCAAAATGTAGTCATGTGGTCAAATAATAATCAAGTAATTGGCTGTTTTACATCAGTGATCAACATACTGTCCTGCCTGACAACACTGACCTGTGTAATCTGTGAAATCGGGTTCTGTTATTCTTGTACGCTGGTTTGAATTGTATAGATCAGCAGGTGCACATGCACTGCATAAGAAACTGATTCAGAATTGGGCGCATCACAGCATGTCTTAAAGACATCAGTGCTTGGATGTCTCTGCACCACCTACAGACGGAGCTACTCTTTCTCCCTGGAAAGAACTGCCCTCGCACCGACTTCTCCATCCCCATTGAGAACACCACTGTGCATGGAACTGCCCCATCTTACCTACAATCCCTGGTCAGGTTCCAAACTCCAGCTCGTCCGCTCCGCTCCACCACTCTTGCAGGTGGCCTAGCCCCCCCATCGCTACGTGGACTTTGAAGTCGCTCATCACAAGCTCGACTCTTCTCATCCCTGGCACCACAATCGCTACCCATCTTTCGCCAGAGACATTTCAGATTAGACCTGGACCCCACTTGAACTGACTTATCTAACATGTAAGGGTCTCCTTCTACTCTTCTTCTTCTTCTAAAAAAAAGCCTTCTAACTCTATGAATGCTACTTATTCCTATTGAAGGCTTAGCTGATGAAGACTGCGATATACGGTTGGTTTGACTACTGTTGCTAAATGCTGTCATGTAATGTAATGTAATGCTACATCAGGTATCATAGAAAATTCCCACTTTCTCAGTCATATTTATTGTACCACTTTGTTGAGTCAGTTATGTGCACTCACTTTGTAATGACTCAATTTGCAAAAGCACTTCAATGTTGCATTAGTTTCAGGTAATGTTTCGCCACAAATTTCAAAAGCGAGCTCGGCATATCACTTCTGGCTTATTATGACGCTTTTAGAAAGTTTTTCCGAGCTTAAATGAAGACAGAGATAGAGCATTATTAAAGTGAGACAGATTATCACGCCAATACAAACTTCAGTTCATGACCTAGCCAAACTGTATCCATCGTACAGTTTCCAAAGAACTCGATTACCTACCGAGAGAGACCGGTGGGTTGTAGGTGGGGGCGGCAGCTCTGAACAGAGCTCTAACAGGTCGACCAGTTTTAAATGGACAACCTTTATCAGAAATCACCTGAATTCTCTTTCTTTAATAGCTTTAGAAAACACAGAACATTGGTTTGTTTGTTTTTTTTCCTCAGGGAAAAATACGAGTCAAAATGTCAGAGACGAGTGGTTTTTTTCCGGTTCCACTGGAGCAAGCAAAGAAAAAGTTTCGTACCAACTCTGGAAAATAAGACCAAATGGTTGCACTGTGGAGCCCTGTCAAGAGGTTTGAGGTCAAAGCTCTTGGGTAACAGCTAATGGCTTTTTTTGTTCTCGAAGCACCAACACAAACAGACAGTTTGAGGCTCTTTATTAACCATCTTTCCAAACATCGCAGAGAAGCAATTCCTATCACTTTCTTTGCATACTTGCATGTGTGAGATGTGTGACGTGGGTTTTACATGTGGACCATTTCAAACCACACAAATGAGACATTGAATGAGCTGAATAGAGACTTGAATATCTCAAGACGGATTTGCACTCCCATCATGGCAGGGTGGTCAAACTGTGAATTTTACTGTATGTGATTTTTGTGTTGCTGAGTATTTGCTTCATTGCTGTCAGTATAACTTTTAGAACATCTCCTCAGATTTAGTCATCATAATCAGCTGCAAAATAAGAAAGCACTAGTCCATACCCGGAGATGCACGCGTCACAATTACGTGCAGATTTCCGGGGATGTGAGCGCCAGTTGCAAAATACACCTCATTCTATAGTAAGATAAATAAAATCTCTTTAAGGAAATTCTAAAATAACAGCTGCTCCGACTCCTTGTGTGTATGAGGAGCGGAGGGAGAAGTATAGTTCCTATCCTACACAATTATTTCATTTTTTCCACTTTTTCAGCATGTGTATCTACACATTCAATTTCCCCAAAAAATTAATATACAAATTACTGGTTGAAGAAAACACTTGGTATCAATATTTTTATGTGAGGAGCCAAAAATGGTCATAAACAGCTTACATTTGGGATGTGAACATCTTGCAAAATTCAACTGAGACAGAGAACAAAGAAGGACGGAGAAAGCAAGTTGTCATGTTCAAGACTAAACTATGAAAAGCACCCAGAAATGGTACAAGTAAGGTGAGAGCTTAAGCTCTGCTGGAAGTCCTGAGTGGGACCTCTAACTCTCTCAGCCCATCGGTGAGCATCGTCAAGAGGAGTGGAGGCATCATCTACCCTCACCGAGTCAGGCTACGAGATGGGATCAAATTGACCTTCCCTGACAAACAGACAACCCTCGCACATCAACTCGTAGACCTCTGACTTGACTTGTCACACAACTTAACACTGATATTTATACAATGCTATGGCCAACGTGTATTGTAGGTGCATTGCAGTATGAAGCAGAAACTGTTTTCAATCAATTGTAAGCCATGCGTAGATAGGCAATCACAAAGGCCACATTATTATTTTATTTTTTCTGTAAAGTCATGGTCAAGAGAAAAATAATCTACCATCTGAAATGACATGTCATGTTTTTCTTTTGATTTTCCATCATTATCAAATGTGCTTATTTCGACTTTGGTCTTAAATATCACTTCATATTTCATTTTTCCGACAAAACCAACAGCAGAAATTGCTGCACCAATTAACGGCATCAATGTACTTTCCTTTTGGCACATTTTATTCATTTTCTTGTATGGAAATACAAATGCAAGTGGGTGGTTCATTTGTTTCCGCAGCAATGTTTCATTCAGGAAGATACAGACAATAGTTTGAAGCTGAAATATCAGTCAGGATTTCTATGTACATTTGTAATCATCCTGCCACAAGCATTGCTGTCTTACTGCGTTTGGATAGTACAATGATTCTAAGAATAATCTGTCTAAGTGTTCCATAAACTTCAGAAAAACAGAAGCAGTAGCAGTGTCGGCTTAATGATCTGGGATATGTATGGCCTTTGTTTGTGAGGAGATGTAATCTCCAAGCATGTGTCTTTGCCTCCTCAAAGCCCCTGGTGTTATGTTGTGTCTCCTAAGCTGTGAAAAGACATGATGTACTACAGCGACTACTGTAATTCAATAAACACCCTGGCAGCAATAAGCATGGCTGTCACATCTCACAGGAGCTCTGCCATCGACACCTCTCGCAGGGTGTCTTATTCCATTATGCTTACACCCAATCCCTCATGATGAGTTTAAACCCTGGGAATCAAAGGGCTGCAGCCCCAGACACATGACCCGTGTCTCGGGTCCCTCTGAAATGCCAGAGGTGAAGCTGGGACATGCTGGCTAGCGTGGCGCCCACAGTGCGACACACTAAACGCATACTAACAACACTTCCTCGGTGGCTGCTCATAAATGAGCCTCACTGCCACTACTGGAAATGGGGATCTGATACACACAGTGCAGGGAACATGTTTAAAGGTCAGAGAGTTCACTATGGTGTAAAGCCAGAGTTGGATGAACAGCACTTTTTATTTTTCTGAATCTCTGATTCTGATCTTTTTTCTTTTAAAGGCTTCTGTTTATACACTATATAGCAGGTCTATAAATATTTATGTGACGATAATCCAATTGAACTGATGTCAGTGCAGCAGTGAAGGGAAAAGAGGGTGGCTTGGGATTTACTGCGCAGGCTTTACCAGTGGTTCTCTCAGCCCAGAAGAAGACATCTGCAAAGAGCCCGGCTGTTGAGTGTGACTAACTCCTTGCCTTAGCCTCTTCCTTTTCCTTTAATCTCACTTCATACATGATCAAACCTACACACACTCCCAGGGCAGCATGATCTACTGCAGAAGCTGCATTAAGATTACATTACATCAAACAGAATACTAAGGCCACAGCATGATTAATGGCTTCTGTATACCGGGGCTAACAAATATTTAGAGATAGAAGTAGAGATACAAATATTGATGGCAGATAGGTCTTTTCTTTCCTCTTTCATTGTCTGGGTATTTCTCCAGAGCAATCCAAATATCCTTCACTAGTGTTTACCAGACGGCACCTTTAAGACCAGCCTTGAGCCCCAACTGCCTGACGACATGCCCCGAGAGAAGAGAAAACACATTAGTCCAAAAAGGCAGGGACTTGTTTAAGGTGAACAACTGGGGAAAACCGTCAACCTACTGCAGAAATACTAATCAAGACCTTGGGCTTATTGAAAAGGATGTTAGTAGCATTTAATTTCACACAAGCCTTATCAATTTAATATTTTCCAACAGAAGCTGCAGACTAACTCAAATGAATTTATATGGTTGGGTTTCATGGTTTGTAACAGTAGACAGAAACAAACGAATTATTTGCAGTGAATCCTCAGTTCAGTTATGTTAATTCAAATGATATTTAGACATCCTGGTCCAATAAGCTTCTATTATCCGGTCAATTTTATTTCTGATAAAGGGATGAGCAATTTTACCTTAGATACTCTGTGAGCCACCTCCCGGCCAACAGAGAGCCCTTGGACAAACGTGCGTGCGGCGATGAATGCCCGGGTAACCTGAGCCTTGAGCTTCCTGGGCACATCTCCAAAGGGCTTGAGCTGGTCGGTGTACTTACTGATACACTCCAGATAGTCCTCAGTGATGATGTACTGGGAGTTGAGCAGCGTGAACATGCGCTCCAGCAGCCGTGACCAAAAGTCATTGAGCATTTCTTCCAGGTTAACATTTCCTCCTGTGTAATAGCGCTTCAGCTCAGCAAACAGGTTCTGAAAGACCTCCGAGTTCTGCATGTACGGCTTGCCGTAGGTCTTCACGAACATCTCGTTCAGGGACCTCTCCGTGTTCTCCAGCAACTCCAGGAAGAATTCTGGGTTAAGGAAAGAAACAGTCAAACTTATTATCTGTGAGCTTGTTTTATACTATGTCTCACTGTGTTGGTATAGAATATACACTGTATCTATGCCAGATATGTTGTGGTAGTTAGATACAGTAGGGACCTTGTTAAGCCCAACCTTGAGATCGAACTAGGAATGCAGCAAGATTATGTTAAATGTGCCTGATTGCTAGATGGAGCACTGTTTAAAAAGGAAGTCTGCTCCATTGCAATACCAAAAGCAAATATGCTCACAAACCAAAATACTAAAATAGCAAAACAATTAGAGCCTCAATGTTGATTTAATTCTGAATAGACTCCACAGCTTTGTTGATTTTTTATCTCCGGTAAACTATTTTTGAAATTGCAATGGGAACCCTCCTCATATATTTCTGGAAAGCAATAAGTCCTGTATTTGTGGTGCAGGAGGTCTGTATTTGTCCAAACCTCACCTGATAACTCAAAACACATTCATGTACTCTGATAGAAAGGATGGATATAGCATTATTATACAGATTCTCATTGGAGTATTGCTCCACATGCAAGGCTGTTGGCCGGGGAGCAATATAGTATTTTTTACCATTGATGTGATACTACAGGATATTATGTCTATGGGCTTTCATTCTGTCCACCTGCATTCTCCTTTCTAGGCACCACTTATTGTTTACTGCATAACCTCAATGGCTCACCAGAAATTGGGATGAGGTGATAATTTTTTTTGCCATCTGCTATACAAGATGATATTTTTGGCTTTCAAGGATCCAGATTACATTGAAATAGGCTTCAAAACTGCACCATTAACAGCGCAGAGTGCAATGATTCAAGACTAATCAGGGGAGACTTTCATGGCTTCCATCCTAAAGAAGGTTGCATTAAGTCCATTTCTATTCCTCAGTTTCTGTCTACTTTGTACAGGGCACAATGTACAGTCCAGGAGATTAAGAACATCCAATGATATCGACAGTAACTGTTGTGCTATCCCTCACTCTGCTTTTATTGAATTCGCTTCTCTGAGGCAGTTCATGGTAGGCGACATCACACACTCGGACCACAGCGGCATATCCACTAAGAGATCCGCCCTGCTTCTCAGAGCTGTGCACATTTCAGTCACTCATCAGGGGGGGCGCTTGGTAAAACTGTAATGGATTTGAAGTGGTCATTAGAGCTCAGCAATGCAGGTGAAATTATCATTTACAGCGTGAGGGGGAAGAAAGGCCACTCTCCACAATACCACACCAAATCATATCTGAATATTTGGAACAAGGTCTGCTCTCATTGCATTCCAAACGGAACACGAATATGAAAAAACATTCCTAATCTGCAGGGTAGTACAAGATAGATAGATAGATAGATAGATAGATAGATAGATAGATAGATAGATAGATAGATAGATAGATAGATAGATAGATAGATAGATAGATAGATAGATAGATAGATAGATAGATAGATAGATAGACTTTATTATCCACAGGTGGAGATTTTATGATGCAATAACATTATTATACATATGAAGATGAAGGTAGTTTTCATGATGACAGATATTTCACTTCCTCTATCTATTCCAATACCAATCAATTATCCTTCATGCAGTAGCACATTGCTTGTTATTCATTAACATGTCTCCACACATACCAGTGATAGTGTTGATTATAATTGCTTATTCCTCTGGGAATCTGATTAAATGAGCTTTACTTTCGCATACGCCTTGTGTATAGCAAACTTGTGAACGTCTTGAACAGCAAAAACTACCAAGAGGAAAAAGGTTTAATGGTGATGAACAACATTTGTGAACACCATCTACAAATGTATATTTTATGAGATGTACTAATAATTTCATA
>OMOT01039979.1:0-17837 GCA_900312575.1 Acanthochaenus luetkenii | reverse complement strand
TTTGTGACCGGAAAGGGCGACTGCAAAAGCATCGTGCAGTTCTATGGGGATGATTTGGATGAAGTCAGGCTGACACTGCATCGTGATATGTGCATGGACGTAGCAAAACGACGAGGAGTTTGCCTAGCTACTTTTCAAGATGTAGTGGACTTCCTGAAAGGCGATCAGGGAGAGCACTGGAGAACCATGTTGCCAGAGATCACCAAACTAGTGAAACTCGCACTGACTGTCCCTGTAACATCCTGCAGTTCAGAAAGGTCATTTTCAGGCCTGCGGCGTCTTAAAACTTATCTGCGGTCCACAATGGGGCAAGCAAGACTTCAACTGTTTTGAGCACCCACCGGCAGAAACATAAATCGGCGCCTATGCCATGTAGGATTATCTCAAAACAAGTCACTATCAAATGACTAGTACAACCATCTATGGCTAGGCACTACAATCTATAACTCCTGCTTTCGGTACGCATATTTCACATGCCAGTCACTAGATGTATCTTTAACAAACATGAATCCCTCCTATGCCTGTTTACAGTACAATGCTGATCACCTCAGTGGTTTGAAGCCTGTTCACACCAAGGCCAAGACCTCATGAACCTTTAAAGAAAAGCATAACAGAAAAATTGACTTAATGTATTCGCCATGACTGGCTATGTAACATTGTGCAGTGACTTAAAAATCAAAAAATCTGGAACAGGCATAATCTATGCAAAATTCTGCAGTGACTGTTAACTGTCCGGTAGTCAGCAGGAGATTTCCCTCATTACCTCCCCCAAAAGAGTTAGCTGGGAGGTTATATTTTCGCCGGGGAGATTAAAAAAAAATCTTTAAATGCAGCATTTACATCCACACATGTTCCGTTATTCTGTATTGTAGATGCTTCTATTTCTATTTATTTTGTAATTTGGACTCTTGCACAGCTGTTCAGCCCTTTCTGACATATTGCACACATTGCACATATTGCTGCTTGTTTTTGTTCCACTACTTACTTTTTTTTTGAGTGCTTATTAATATTGTTCTTATGTTGTCTGTATGCACCAACAACCACAGCAAATTCCTTGTACGTGAAAACTACTTGGCGAATAAAACATTTCTGATTCTGATTCTGATTCTGATCCATCGTCTATACCCGCTTACTCCTATTTAGGGTCACGGGGGCTGGAGCCTATCCCAGCATGCATCGGGCGGTAGGCAGTGTAGCATTTACGTTAGGCAAAAAAACCACATTTATTGAAGACAGTGTTTCAGCTCTAGTGGGGTTGACCAGCAAGTCGTGGCTGGTGAGCCAAAAAGTTTATTAATTTATTCAGTCTTTTGGCCTGTACAAGTCCTTCAAGTGCTCGTTTCCTCAGCACTACTTTGTCTGCAGCCAGAGCCTGGGCCAGCTTCTCCATCACTGGTGCGAAGGTAAACAGCAGTGAATGTTCACCAAGAGTAGCGAGGAGATCGCCTAGACCAAAATAATTATTAGATTTTCATCAGTAAAACCCTGTGACTGTATGGCTTAATTCCATTCCATTACGGCATTTTAGCAGACGCTTTTATCCAAAGCAACTTGCATATCATCATATACATACTACATATACATCATATACTAACTACATCATATACATACTACACACAAACATTGTTACTGTAAAGCTGTTGAAGTGCTGAAGTGTAGCCTATCTTGTATTTGCAATACATATGCATTTAGTCTATTGCAACTATTTATATTGAATAAACACCCTGTACAATGTGTTCTGATAGGCTACTTGTCATTTGCCAGAGTAGATTATCAACAGTACAATAATAGTTGTGATTTAACTAAGGCCTCTAATCTATACACACCTCTGCATTAGCAACCCGCTGAAATGAAGGTACAGGCACCTTAACACTCTCTCTTTGTTTCGGGACTAGAAGTACAAAGGCTGTGGTCATTATGGTGTTCAGGCAGTGTGCTGAGAGCACGTGAGCCCTTGTTGCTGTAATTTATCTCTTTTGAGCAGAGGCTGCATTTAGCATTTACCCCCTGCGTCAAGCTGCACTACATAAACAGTATCTTCTTCCTTAAGCTCTCTCATTCTGAAAAAAGGACCAGATATAATCAGCTGGCATCACGGACTCGTTTTTCAGTGCGAGTGACAATGACGTTGACAAAACATCTGTCTTACAGGTTGGGAAATATTTTATGTTGTAACATGAGGGAAACATCACGAACTTCAACTTGATTTGGCAGTTTAACGTTACTTTACCAACTAGTTATCCAACGTCAAACTAGTTCAACAGCAAATTACATCGTTGGCAATAAACTAGACTTACCTCAAAACTCGTGTTCATTGTAGCAGGTTAGCCACAGGACAATAGAGCTAGTAACGTGATCCGTGAGAAGGAGAGAAAATGAAGATGACGTAGTTCTCTTGAAGGTGATAGGGTTGACTTGACTCACCAAAGATGTATTATTGCAAAGATCACAACATAAAACAGTATCTGGTCTCAGGCCACTCTATGGGAGATTGCGCAGACTGGCCACGTGGCTGAAAAGCGACAAGTTTGCAGGTATGTAATATATAGTTACATTCTTGCAGTACTCCGGATATACATATGTTGAGATCTTTTGTATTATATTACATTCTTGCACTATTACGGACATAAATTGTTTATATTTTTTTGTACATTATATTCCTCTTTAAATATATTTATATTACTGTATTATACTTACTTTTTTACCTTAGATGTGTCTATGTGAGCAACTATACCAAGAAAAATTCCTTGTATGTGCAAATATACTTGGCCATTAAAACAAATTCTTCTTCTTCTCTATACTTTATGGATGACTTCCTTGGCGGAGGTCTGCGCTCTACTGAGCACATTTTCTAGTTGTCTTTGTATTTGAACATTCCCATTTCACATTGTGATACTGTGAAATGGCTTCAAGTCCATTTTCAGCTAAGAAAGCTAGAGACTCAGGGCGCTTTCTCACCTGCCTCATTTAGTCCGCTTGAATCGTACTCTAGTGCATTTCCCCCCCTGGAGCGGTTCATTTGGGTAGGTGAGAACACAACAATCGTACTCGGGTGCGCACCAAAAGCGGACCAAAAAAGTGGACCGAGACCTTGTTGAGGTGGTCTCGGCCCGCTTCCAAACGAACTCTGGTGCAGTGCGTTTGTGGTGATCTGACCTCGGTCCTACCCAACTGCAGAAAGCACTGCGCATTTTTGGACTAGATGAGCTCCTGTAGCCAGCTACTCTGTGCATTAAGGAATGAGGAAGACGAGGATTTCACAACATGCGAACATGACGAGTAATCGCGCACAAACGTGGAGTCGTGAGGAGCTGCAGTGCTTCAGAGAGATTTGGTCGGATGAATATAGAAGCTCACAACTTTCGACATCATACCAGAACAGCGAAATCTTCTCTACTTCCCAAAGTTTCTGTCAAGTTTCCCGCATGGAAATTCTGACCAATTGGAGAGCAATTCAGGAACTACGTTATTGCTCCCACCCCAGACACATCTGACCAATGATTGACATGAACGTTCGTTCTCACGTTATTCAGTTAGAAATGTGTATTGGTCTTAGAATCTTCAGCAGAGGGATCAATCAAATTAAAAAAACTGTGTTTTAGTCTTGTTAAGATGACGTGTATTTTCATCACCTGGCTGGGAGCCTTGTCCAATCCCATCCTTAACCACTAATCTGCCATCCAATTACAATAATCCTTTAATTAACCCCTGATGACCCCTAGTGACCTACAGCCTTGTTGGAGCGACCTCAACCCCTTGACAAAAAGACTAGAGCAGTGAGGAATGACAAGTATGCTTGAAAAACACACACGCGCATACACACACACCAGTAACACAAGTGTGACAGCCTTTTGTTATCAGCAGCATGCCTGTCTGTCAAAGAAAAAGCAATATTACATTCAGAGTATTCTAAGTGCTGTTGGAAGACCAAATAGTAACAGGGACAGTTTATGAGCTTGTGTTCCTTCAGCTGCACATACAGTACGCTACTGTACATATTAGATATTGGTACTGTTCATTTGAGCTAGCAAAAAGGGTCAGAGACAGAGACAAACACAGAGGAAGAGTGTAAATGGCAAAGAGAAAAAGAGAATGGGAGAATGAGAAGGAAAAAAAGGAAGCGTACAAATGGAGAGATGTATAGTGTTAACACAAAGAGTTAAGGAGGGTAGGGAAAGAGCAAGAGAAAGGGAGAAGGAAGGAAAATCTGTCTAGCTCACACAGGTAAGGTGTGACCGCTCTGAAAGAATCATCAAGTTTGGTAGGGGTTTGGGATGTGTAGTTACCTTGCCATGATGTAACTCCAAATATTGATGAGATATCTTCAATAGTTGCTCAGTTTATAAAAATGTGATAATCCAAAATAGATGCATCTCCCCATAGACTTACATTGCACAGAAAAACAGGTCACACTTTTAGAACACAAACAAACACGAACAAAGCAGATTATGCCAATGTACAACATAACAAATCCAGACTCAACTGGTTTTTTTTAAATAAAAATGTTGTTGATTTTATTATTTGAATTAGTTAGAAGATCCGAGACCGAATCACCGTGTTTGTGATTGTGCGTGTAAGAAATGACCTGATTGGTCCAAATGTCCACACCCACTCCTGAACCAATAAACACAGTGATTCGGTCTTGGAAGCTACCAACCGGATCTTATTCCTAATTTAAAAAATAAAATCAACACAAAGTTGTTATTTTATACATTGGCAGAATGTGCTTTGTTTGTGTTTGTGTGCTAAAAGTGTGAATTTGAGACGTGCTTCGCCGTGCAATGCAAGTCTATGGGGAGAGAAATAAACACCATTTTGGATTATCAAGTTTTCATCAACGGAGAAACTATCGAAGATATCTCGCCAATAGCACATGATTGCTTTTTCTTCTACACATAAGATAAGATGAAACTTTAATCGCTCTGGGAAATTGGGCAGTTGCAGCAGCAAATAGTAATAGGCAATGAAAAATAGAATAAACATAAGAATAGAACAAATTTAGTTATGTAAGCACACTCAACTGACAGTTTCAACAATAGAACATATGAAGTAGAAATGTATGAATGAAAGTGACACAAAAAAAAGGAGTACAGCATTGAGAGGGTGTGCAGAGTAGCAGCAGTAGTAGTAGCAGTACAAATCTACTGGGACAAAATAATGTGAAATGTAGAATGAAATAACTGAAAATTATACAAATCTAAATATATCTTCAATATACTGTACGTATAATAAATTATAGGAATACAAGACTGTGTTGTAAAAAAACATTACACCTTCCAAATATATGAACTTTACCACTGAAGATGACATGTAGAGAAAGTGCAGATTTGTGTATGCCCATTACTGGTTGTCGACCTTATCTAAAACTCCACATGGACATTGATATCTGTTCTTCTACAGGGGCACAGCATGGGCGTAGGAATGTTTGGTTTGTAAGGTGACGTTTGACCTTACCTGTCCTCTTTGACACCATCAGCTTTATCTGTCACAGCATTGGGGACCACAATGAGATCACCACTGGTCCCTCGTACTACTGGCTGGTGGGACCCTCCCCTCTGTTTGCTCCGCCTCCTGGATCTGATCTAAGGGAGGAAACGAAGGGAATAGACATTTCCATTTCACTCAAAACAGAGAGTGGCAGAATATTTGACCACTATGACTGACAGAAACCTGACCTGGCCATAGAAAAAAGCCAGCACAGACAGACCAGAAACCCATGAAAGGCTAGGCTGTGTTCATATTGTCATCAGGAAGCAATTGAGACAGAACCTCACTTCATACTACACAGAGAGATATGAAGACATAAGAGTGACATACAGTTGTGGTCAAAATACATTCACATACACTTGTAAAGAATGTGTGTCATGGCAGTCTTGAGTTTCCAATCATTTCTAAAACTCTTATTTTTCTGTGAGGGAATGGTTGGAGAACATACCACATACAAGTAGTATGTGCTCCACTCATTCAATCACAGAAAAATAATACAATTAATATTGAATTTAGTTTATTAATCACAGTTGTACTTAATCTGGTATTATGTGGCATCTGATTAAGTATCATGGTATTAATAGTCTATTTTTAGTGGTTTTGGGGTAAACTGATGAAGCTGAATAGAGATAAAGTGGGGGTTGCGGTCGTGATAATGTAAGCGGGGGCAGTAGGGCAGAAGTCAACAACTAGGTCAGAAGTGCTTTGTTAAGATGGGACATGATGCAGCCGCATCCGTTGGAAATCCTGGGTGACAGGACTAGAACTAACGTAACATTCTTTGCGCGTCTGTGTGCTCTGGCTCCCACTCACCCGCCAAAGTGTCTGTGGCTTCCAAAAGTTACAAGCCAAATGAAAAATATATACGCAATTCGTGCTTGGCCAGTTTTAATTTCAGACCCTGGGTGTTAGTGCTATATTTCTAAACTGTGAAATACTTTAGCCATATTTCCTGACCCTACTGTAATCCTGACAGTGTGAGAAAAACATCCCAGTTCAACTCCCCTAAGAGCTACCCAACAGAATTAGCTAAATCAGACAGTCTTGCTCTCCCATATTACTTATTTTATTATAACTCTCTCTGTTGCATGTCTATTCCCTCAGCCCGTTATTCACTTTCATTTTACCTCTCTTCCTGTTCTCATTTTCATCATCTCTCTTCTACCTCTCACACTGCTTGGACTCTATCCCCTCTTTCCGCTTTTCCTTGTAGCCCTTCTCATATTCTTTCCTCATTCTTATGTAATAACAATAATATTAATAAACATGTAGCCTAATTCCCAATGGGCAATCAGAGCCACGCATGTGTGAAACATAAAGGTAACATTTGAAGCTTTAATTCCTATGATACTGTAGCTTAGCACTGTGAAACCACTGTGTACAGGGCCATAGTCTCACAATGCCGTTTCACAGAAACTACTCTACCATCCCCCTTCAACCCTGTCGAATTGACCTCTGCCGACTGAAGTAACTGACACTGTGCTGACAGTAAGAACACAAGCACTTCAGGTCAGAAATTAAAAGAAACATTGTTACAAAATATTATAAAAACTCAACGTAGTACGAGTCGAGATAAACTTTCTTGTGTCAAAAGTGCTTTATATCAGATGCCAGCTTAGTGAGCTTGCTGCCCGCTCTGGTTTTAGCAGAAGGATTTGGCATCTACATGGAGCAGTTGAAACCTGGCTGACACTTGGCCCTTTGTTAAAGGCCTTCAGGCTGCTGGCTCTCAGTGGATCCTGATTTCTCCAATAGCTAAACAAAACTCTGAATTGTTGGAGATGGAGTTGGAAAAAGTCTCCAGATGGCAGGGAGGAGAGATGAACATCCCTGTGGAGTGCAGTGGAGGAAAAAAGCCACAGAATACAGAGCAGATTGTCAGAACACCTTATTGTATTTGCCTAAAGCATGATTTCTTGAACTATGGATTAACATTCAAAATGGCTCATAGGCCTGGTTCTCTTGGATTCCCACATGTCAAGAATATTGGCACGTTTTCATTATACTCTGGGTGAGGCTAGATTATTCAAATTTCAATCTGGGGCTTGACAAAGCATATAATGGCGAATACTAGATTTTTAACACATGGCTATTACATCACCTTAAATTTGTCTTCAAGCTCTCAATATGATTAACATCATTAGATCATTTTAGATTTTTAGATTCAAAGACATTATTTAGTCAAGACTTGCAGATTCTGAACGAGGCCTTCACTCAAATGACTCAATAGTGGAGAGATTATCAGATGAAATATAAAATGTGTATTCACAGGATTGTCAATAATATTGTACCAAAATATGTAATTATTTTTCTCGGGTTAGTGATGTCGAGTTATCCCACTAGAGGGCGCACCACTGATTTTGTATTTCTTCATCTACAAAACACTTATCGGTAACTTCCTGTAATTCTCAATGAACCTTGATTTCTTTGGATCAGATGTCGCCATTGTGGAGTTTTCAGAATCAACGCCATCCACATCCACAGCTGTACAAGCAGGAGGAAAATGATAGCTCAATCACGGTCTACTGTACTTAACACCCACGCTCTTGCTAGTTCCGCCTATCTCGACTTCTCATTGGATGCATAACTTAAACACTCCTATTGGATTGGCGAATAAGAAGATACATTTGGACAGGGAAACCAGAAACGCATAGGATTTGAGACCTTCCCCGTAGTCAAGGGTCGAATTCTGTAGCTGCAGTTGGCACCTCTGCGACCCCACCTCCTTGGCTTGTTTTTCCAGCACACGAGTGTGACAAAGGCGTGCAAAACAAAGGTGGTGTTTAGGAAGTGGAGACAAGATACCTAAATACCTAAAACATTATACAAAAGAAGAAATGGACTGCTTTATTTGAAAGTAAAAAATTAAAGGGGCATTTAGTAATCTGACCTTTATCCATGTCTATCAGTGACCAGTAGGATTTACAACCATATCAATCACATTTATCTCCATTACATAACAATTTCTCCTTGCCTTGAGTCTCCTCGACTCCTCTGTGAAAGGTCACAGGGGAAACGACGAGAAGATGCGAGGATGAGAGGAAGCGAGTAAACCGCGCCCTGTCAATTGGAATGTCTTTGCACGCGCCACACTGAAGTGACATTTGAGGCTCCTCGCACACAAGATCCCCTTCCCCTCCACGGATGACAGCTATCTAGTATTATCCACATAGAAAAGTTTCACAAAGTCAAAAGACAAAAATTTCTGACAGTATGGAGCTGGGCTTAGCGAACTCTCTTCACTCATTACTTCCGTGTTGAGAATACACCTGTGTATCCTCTGGCCATGCCTCATCGGAGGACAGACGCGACATTCATGTGTCTTTTAACCATTTAATGGTGGCGGCTCATATTTGGATGCCGAGTCAGCGAGGAGTCTAGGCCGTGAGGACGGAGGATAAGACACATTTTGGCCAAAAGGAATGCACCCCTGGAAAAGTCCTGTAACTGACACAAACAATAAAGTTACATTTTCATAATAGAGAGGAGTAACCTAGCGAATTAGAGCAGAGATCCAACAGAAATGTCAGGTGATAAGGTAATACTGTATATCACCATGCTAAATACTGTAATAATAATACTTCTTTGTTAAATGGTTTGCAGTAGTTTCATATGTAAAATGTTGACATAAACTTTACATAGCTACGTGTCCCACTTTTTACTCCAGGAAATACCTAAAATAGCACAATATTAGAAACGTTTGCTCCATCCCTGGGAAGAACTGTTTGGAGAATTATTTCATTTCAACCATTAAACAGCACAAGGAGTGGTCTGGCAATGGTTGTGTTACAATATGGCTCCTAGTTCTACTTTATAAAAACTGAGAAAGAAATAGGCTGCAGAGATAATGATTGTAGGCATTAGGATAGATGCATAATATGTTCTCATACAATAGTTACCACTGTACTAACCAATCAAGGCTTAGACTACCTGAGCTTGTGTTAGTGAAGCAGAGTCCCGGCTTTTGAAGAATCGTCCAGGTACAGAGCTGGTCTGTCTGGGCCTGGCCTGTGTTTGCAAACTCTTCTCCTCAACCCTCTGTCGACCCACTGGATCCAAAAGGTACCGCTGGGCCAGACGAAATACCCGGGCCAGAACACTTTTAACCCCAGTAACTGACTCTGATGGGAAAACAACAATTAGTCAGTATCTTAAATCCTCCCTTCATGAAAATGGAAGGGAAACGGAGTAACCAAGGGCTACCAAGTATACTCGAAGCTGGTAGGGGGGATTTTGTTAGCATGATCTAGGTCCACTCAACCCCTTAGAAGGCTAAGGGGCTACTATGGTAGCTCTGAAGTGAATTAGCAAATCATCTGAAATGAGACTTCAGCGTAAGGCCAAGCTTTCAAAGAGCTGTTTAGGTACTAGCCTTAGATGGCCTAGTTAGTTTATCATATCATGATATGTGGTGCATGTTAGTGTAACAAAATGAGTTATCATTCCACTACAGGCATACCCCTATTGAATAGTGTGTGTGTGTGAGTGTGTGTGAGAGAGAGAATGTGTCCTTGTTCTACACAAATGAATGTTATCAGTGGCTCACCATATTTACTCAGGGGGCAGAATCTGCCTGCTTAGGCAAGCTGTGAACACAAAGGCGTACTTATACAGTGCACTGTCCACGTTTGTGTGCAAGCACACATATGCATACACTCAGACACACACAACACGAACATTGATGCTTAAACTCACATTTGAACACACAGTGAGAGTGAGAATATTTAGGTGGCAGCAGTAGCTAAGGAGGTAGAGTTCCCACCCCGCAACCGCAAGGTTGAAGTTTGGAGTCCAGCTCGAAAAATCTGTCGTAGTGTCCTTGAGCAAGATAACCCCAAATTGCTCCTGTTGAGCAGGTTGGCGCCTTGCATGGCTGCCTCCGCCAACGGTATGATGTGTAAGTCGCTTTGGATAAAAGCATCTGCTAAATGCCGTAATGTAATGTATTTACCATGTGTTGTGTATTGAAAGAGAGATAAGTTGATTATCTTGCTTCGTCATCTCAATAACATGACAAAAATCAAAATCAAACAGTGATTTAGTATAAGAACCTTTTCAGTCATTTCCTGATGTTCACAGTACAATTTATTTTCTCTTCTCTCGTGAGTTTACTTTATTACACCATTTAGAAAAGTGACGCAGTATATTCATGTTAGTTCATTTGCTTATTAGGTTGTTCATTTTTACACAAAAATTATCTGTGTTGACGTACTGTCCTGGAACAATGTTTTGCCATGGAACATGTGAACAGCATCATTTCATAACATGAGACACCAGGTTATTGGAATATAGCTGCCTTATGCATTTCAAAACGATTAGTATATCAAACTAACAGTGCTAAATACAAATTAAAAATGTCAGTACTTCAGATGTATTGGCTTCACATTTTTAAACTAAGTTAACACCCAAATGCCACTATATCACAGAAACACATTGAAAATCCAAAAGCTCAGAGAAAAGAAAAGCAGTGTGACATTGTTGTCCTGACCTTCTAAATGTGTGGAACAACCAAACCAAGGGTAAATCAGAATCTTGGTATAAATAAGAATCTGTTCCTAATTGACTTGCCTGGTTTAATAAAGGTTCAATATATAGTACTACTGGACAAGCTTTCTTTTTGTGATGAGTAAATTCTAATTTGGCAATGGGGTGGCTTTCATGAACTTTCAGGCTGAAGCTAAATTGGAAAGGATAACATAAATCTGCCATGTTATGTTTGGATTTGATTTGATTGAGTGTTAAAGAAGCAACCAGCCGTCTTTTATTCTGTCAAAGAGTGCCTTTGCTTTGACCTGGGGCAACATTGCAGAAGGTACATGTCTGTTAAGCAGTGATTTAGAAGCTAAATTGGACATGCTTCCCCTTGTTGTACAATAGGGCTGTGCCTGGCTTTGCTTCAGTAACTGTATTGTAAATTCCATCTTTAAGTTGGTCAGTAACAAGCAGTTTAGCTAAAATACGACCAAGCATTGTTCTTGTAACAGAATTGTGATTTAATGGCACTATTAGACAGGCTTTTTGTTGTTGCAGAGTCAAGTTCAGATTTCATTCATGACAACCTTTTGCACAGGTCCCTATGCTCTCTTGAACCTTTTGAATTGAAAGTGATTTAGTACCATTGACATTCTATCTACCTGTTGGTTAGACTTGCAGTATGTGGTACTCCCACATGAGGTTAAGAATGCATATGGACACACAGACGCACACAGGATACACACACTCACCTTTCTCAGTCGTCTTTTCCTCCTCTGAAGGTGCCGAGATATTTTCTTTCCCTTTTCCCTCCCTCACTTGGGCGGGCGGTGGGGCCTTCTGCCCTTCTACAAAAAAGACCAGCACAAATGTAATGTGCAATACTTGTGGTTTAATAGGTACTCAGGAGGAGTACCTCTATAAGAGCTGGGCACCGTTTGTGCATTCGTGCATTTGTTCGTTCATGTGTAATACTTTTTTGCCATGCACAGGGGTTAGGGAAATTACAGTATGCACTATTAAGTCGTGCAGAGCCCAATAAGGGAAACACAGCACGAGCTCGTACACCAGGCAGCACAGTAGAAGTCAAATAAGCATCCACCATCTGAAGGCCGGTGCGCTGTACAACCACATACCAAGAAGTAACTGTAGTGGAAGTCAACACATTAATTAAATATTTTGTTGAGCGATTCTCTTAGTTACAACACCACTGTGCCACCACAGCACATTGGTGTTAACAGGTGGAGCGTTAACAAGTCAACGTAGTTTAACTCACTCAGGGGTCCGAGTATATTAACACCCGCCAAGTGCCAAATGCGGGGAGATGAACAGCTCACATGAAAAGAGCGAGAGCACACAGACGCGCAATGAACTTTACGTTAGCTCTAGTCCTGTCACCCGGGATTTCCACCTGATGCGGCTGCATCGCGTCACGTCCTGTCACGTCCCGTCCCGGCTGCTACGCGGGTGCGTTCCGTCCTATGTGTGGTTGAAATGTACACAGAATGCGATTCAGAAGCGGAGCGTCTTCAGCAGACGGATGTTGTGTTTTGTTCAGTTTTCCTTCCAAAATAAACCTATTGTCATCTTAACGAAGCACTTCTGACCTAGGTGTTGACTTCTGCCCTACTGCCCCGATTACATCATCATGCCTGCAACCCCCACCTCTCTGTCTCTATTCAGTTTACCCCAAAACAACAAAAATAGACTATTAAAACTCACCGATTTGTTTTTGTTTCGCGAAAGTGATATTAGCAGAAATACAAAGAAATAAAAATACATTACAGTACAGCATTTAGCAGACGCTTTTATCCAAACGACTTACATTTCATACCGTTGGCGAAGAGAGACATGCACGGCACCAGCCTGCTCAACAGGAGCAATTAGGGGTTAGGTGTCTTGCTCAAGGACACCGACAGATTTTTCCTCTGGAGGAGCTGGACTCGAACTGCCAACCTTGCAGTTGCGGGGTGGGAACTCCTGAGCTACTGCTGCCTATATTTTAATTCCATAGGCTACAGCAGTATTTATTCTATAAAGTGACTGCCTATAGATACACCTTAATACCATGATACTTAATCAGATACCACATAATACCAGATTAAGTACAACTGTGATTAATAAACTAAATGTATGTTTCACTATTAATTTTGTGTTAATTATAAATGAACACAGCCCTTTACATACATTCACAAGTGAATTTCATGCTACAGACGTGACCCGGTGCGGCAAATTTTTTACCAGGCGTGTTTATTTAGAGAGCCGCACCTGGGTTATTATTTTGTTGTACCTTGTTGCACATTGATTTGTTACTGTTGTACTCTTATTATAAATACAAAATCCAATTAATCTTTGCTTACAATCTGCTCTGACCAGTTTTTATTCACCACCATAATGTGTTATTATGCTGATTAAATGTATTTATGATACGAAACACAAAAAGTGTACATATACATTTAATTTTTGGCAGGTAGTTTGCCGAGCCAGACATTTGGCTGGTGAGATTTCGGACCCTGCTCACTCCAATCATGCATACCTCCCATGCACCTAAAATGTGCAATTGCACTTGTTTGAAAATAGGAACACAAACATAACGATACAAAAATACATGCAGCCATTGCTAAGGTGCCACTTTTTATATTCTTTACATTTACATTATGCACCAACACACTTGCAATACCAATGCAAGAAAAATCTAAGTTAAAAGTACTTCTTTAATACATACCGATTACAACACACGTTCCTTTTTCCTAAATACAACTGAAATTGTTGCACAAACAGTTAACATTATTTAACCCTTATTTAACTAGACCAGAGACTAGGGATGAGGTGCAAGCTAGTGTGTGTGTGTCCTGTGGGAGGGTAGGGGTAATGTTGACTTATAATTTGTAAGTGTATTATCAGTGTTTTAACAAGGAACCTCAAGGATAAGGCTTTTGCCAAACAGGAAGTGCCAATGATAAAGTCCCTCGGCCTAATACGTGGTCTTGGCAGTGTCCTGGCTAATCTTTGATGTTAAAACAACTCCATTTCCCAGACACACCCGCTCCCCCCTCCTATAGCCCATGGCTATCTGCCTCATCTCTCTCACGCCCTCCCTCCAATCTCTCTCAATCACTGTTAGACAAGGGTTAGGAAAGGTTCCCATCAACAACCAACTTCAAAACACCAACATGTAGCAGCATGTTAGCCACCTGAAGACAAACTGGATGAGATCGTAGCATTAGCTTGTCCCGTTTTTTTGTAAAATAAATGAAGATTGAAGATTAGTAAAGCCTTGGAGATCTGTCTGCTTGCCACTGTTGACATTGCACAGGTCAAAAGTCAAACCTCATTTAGAAATTTCACTCTTTTCACATGAGCTGATCAGCTTAAAGGCCAGACAACTACCATACATATTTGTAGAAGGCTTCCATTTACCAACTAAATTGTCACTGTCTTTTTCCGGTGCTCTACGGTTCAACTGATGAATCATAAGTCTTACCCTGTAAAAGGAATAACTCACCCAAAAATCAAAATTATGTCATTATCTACTCACCCTACACAGGTTAAGTTTGTTTGTCCACATCACACAGGGAGGTTGCGAGCACAACTCCGTAGCAGCCTTCTCCAAAACAACTGAAGTCAATGGTGGCCAGTTCTTTCGTTCCAAAAAGGGCAAAAAATGACCATAAAATTACTAGGTCCCGAACAATTAATCGGCGAGCCGATATTGGCCTTTCACAGATATAAAAGTATCTGCAAAAGTTCAGCCGATGAGACACCAATACAGTTCTTCAAAATAGTAATGGAATTGAGAGATAAACACACATGGCAATTTCAGGCAGCTTGACAATACACAATTTTTCCAGCCGAAGGCACGATTTTCACATGTTGCAGACCGGGAGAACTGCACTCAATCCGACAGAGCCTCCCACCGCTCCACAGCTGTATAAATTACAGAGGAAACACCGCATGTTTTCATCATTATTGGATCTCAGTTCTCCAGAAAATATTAACTTTAGTTGTTAGAATTGTAATGAGAACTAGTCTTGCTAAAAATATAAAAACCACTTATCGTATGGTTAATTAACCTGAAAATCTCATATCGGTCGGGCCCTAAAAATTACAAAAATAATGGTATAATTATAGATATTTTCCACTCACAGTGCAGTTGTTTGGCTTCAGAAGACTTGGATTATTACTGCACGAGCTGTATGGAGTCATTTTATAGTCACCGTTTTTGTAACTCTAAAGAACTGGGGCCTCACTTATCAAGCATCTTAGAATAGGAGTACTGATCTAGGATTAGTGGGTAAGTCACATGACCTTATACTGTTCGCTGTGACTTAAAAAATAAATAAATAAATATAATAAAAAATATAAAAATAAAATATATCACTATTTATTTGAATTTAAAGTGCTAGCTTGAACAAGCTAGTGCACAGAAGTCTGGTTGAATGTCTGAGGTGGATATGCGAAGGACAGCTGACATGTTATCATCAGTGAGAAAGTATCTGTATCTGAATTTGTTAAACTTCATCACTGAGAATGTTTGTTCACATATGTCGGTAGAACTAACATCTTCTGAGCATGCCTCCTCATGTGTGAAAAGTTATCCTCTTTAAGAGAAAAGTAAAACTCCAGCAGTGATACTGACTTGTGCTCTGCCAGTAGTGTATTAGACTGCAGGTCAATGAGTTTGAGCTGAACATCGCTGGTTGTATTATTCACTCTGCAGGTAAAGGGACAAAAAAGCATGAGCATTTCACTCAACTGTTTCAAAGTCTTGAAATCGCGTTGAAAACTCGCCATGCAGTGCTCCTAACATGGATGAGTACCTGTGGAGGTGATCCGCTGATGGTGTGGGTTTCTTTAGTGCTGGCAAGTGGGTGAGAATGTTGTCCTCCATTTGGCTTGAAAGAAACTGCAACTTTGCCATGAAAGCCTTCACCAAGGCCCTTGCATTGCAGTTTGGTATTTAGTTCATTCATAAGTGTAGTCACATCAACAGCAAATCCAAAATCTGCTATCCAGTCTGCATCTGAGAACTCTGGGATGTCCTTCCCTTTTTTCTATCACAGAACTCTTGAATCTCTGCTCTTAGGTCCCATACTCTTTTAAGCACTTTGCCCAGGCTGAGTTCAGTCTCATGCTCCTCCAAAAGTGCAACAAACAGTCTGTGATTCAATGCTCTGGCCCTGATGAAATTAACTACTTTAGTTACATCATCAATAACATGGTTAATTTTTAGCACTGACTTACACAACACCTCCTGATGTATAATACAATGTACAAATACACATTTCTGTTCAGGGTTCATTTCAGTCACTTTGTCCTGGATCCGTTTAAAAAGTCAGTTTTCCCCGTCAGATTTTGACAACCATCCGTTGTAACACCCGCCAGTTTGTCCCATTTCAGTCCAACTTGTCCAAGCATTTACCTCCGTGAACAAATAACTGCCCATTCTCATCCCTTTCATTGACCGCATTGCTCCCAGCTCCTCCTAATCCTAAAGTCTTTCGTTATTCCACGTACAAAGACGAGTTACTGGACTCTGTCGCGGACATCACAGCTCTCATCCAACGTTAATGAGAAAAAGTCAATTGTCGGCTTTGTTTTGCAGCTGAAGCTTCAGATGTCCTGCGATGTTCTCGATCCTTCTTGTTACGGTTCTCAAATGCCTGAAATTTTTGAGGGGTAACAGCTAACTCAGTATCTCTTGTAGGCGCCTTTTCTCCAACACAATGTGTGTGTTGGAAAGCACGCATTTAAGTTAAGTAAATTGAAAAACAATAGCAGTCACCTTCAAAATAAAAGCAATGCAGTTGTATTGAAACAGTTGTTGCGTGCATGGCGTACACTTATTTACATTTAATGTCACATTTCCGGTTGACCTCACGCAGGCCGGACAGGGACTGCCAACGGGCCGGATGTGGCCCGCGGGCCGTAAAATGCCCAGGTCTTCTCTACAAGGTAGGCCACCCCTTCTGGAGCTGCCACCCTGGGGAAAGGAGAAGACATCAGAGTTTCACCATCACATGGTCCAGAGGCTTTGGGGGAAACACTGCGCCTCCAGTTTCGGATCATATTACACCTGTCCATTTGATATTCTGGCAGACGGAGAGCGTTTAGGAGGGGAAAGGTGAAGGAGGGGCTGTGCGTGTCACTTCCAGCAGGGGGCGCTAGAGCTCAGATACAGACCCCAATCAGCGCCAGATGAGAGGCAGCTGAGGCGATTAGGGAGAGCAGGCAGGGCCAATCATAGCACGGGGCGTCAGGATTTAAAAAGACAGATAACTCAGAGGAAGGTGTGCGACCCATGGGGAAAGTGAGAGGAAAGATAGACGGAGTGATGAGTAGGGATACCCCCCGAAACCCGGTTCTAAATGGGAACCGGTTCTAAATTAGTAAAATACGCAGTACCGATAAGATCCGACGTTATCGGTTCTGCCATCGGTACTCGAGAAATTATGGAGAGATTTATATTGTGGCAAATGTGTTTAAACGTCGCAAACATAATCTTGTTTGCCGCTTTCTCCATGTCTCTGTCTCTCTCTTTCTGCGCGAGGGGCGGGGCTGCGCTGTGCTCTTACACACACACACAAAGTTGAGTTCGGAAGCACACACACAGCTCTACTCATCATGGCGGAGAGAACGAAACGATCAAAAGCCTGGCTATATTTCACTAAAATGATGACAATGCTCGTTGCCACACGTGCAAAATATAAAATAGAATTGCTTAGCTAAAAATATACTGCCAACTTTTTGTAGATCGTCAGGCTGCAGCCACCATGTCCCAGCCCACCCCTCCTCCCTCATCCACCGCCGGTCCCAGCCAAGACCAAAATCCCTTCACGCTAGCAGCTAGAGGAAAGATGACAGAGGATAGGGTGAAC
>OMOT01039967.1:280-11422 GCA_900312575.1 Acanthochaenus luetkenii | reverse complement strand
TCCTGTTAAAAGAAAATCCAGTACATAACTTCATTAACATACTTTCACAAACATACTTTCATAAACATACTTTCACAAACATACTTTCATAAACATACTTTCATATTTTCACTAACATATTTTCATAAACATACTTTCATAAACATACTTTCACAAACATATTTTCATAAACATACTTTCATACTTTCACATTCATACTTTCACAAACATACTTTCATAAACATACTTTCATAAACATACTTTCATAAACATACTTTCATACTTTCACAAACATACTTTCATAAACATACTTTCACAAACATACTTTCATAAACATACTTTCATAAACATACTTTCATACTTTCACAAACATACTTTCATAAACATACTTTCACAAACATACTTTCATAAACATACTTTCATAAACATACTTTCATCAGCAAGTGAGAATTTGTCAATATTATGACATAGTATCTCATATTTATGATGATGTTTTTCATAATTGTGTGATAGTAAGTCATATACTATCTCATAAACATGATGCTAAGTCATAATATGGAGAAAATAATCTCACGTGATGATAAAGAAAAAAAGTGCCAGATTTTCTTTTAACAGGTGGAGGAAATACGCTTCCATGACTTTGTTATGCAGTGGCAGAATGATAAGGAAAAATGTGCGCAAGGCAAGTATTCAATGTTTAGTTACAAACCAAAAAAAAAGCGTGACAATCCGTTAAAGGACAGTTAAAGTTAAAGAAATGTGGCAACTAAACCATACAACAATACTCATTATTTACATAGAATGGCAAATAATAACATACATCACGTTTTGAACATGGCACACTTCCATGCCTTTGGCCCCCCAAGTCACATTTTTGGCAACGCGGGTATCATTGAAAATCCCTACTTTCCCACTCATATTTACCACTTTGTTGGGTTGTGCAAATCTCAGAGTGAGTGTACATCTCATTATGTTCCCTTTATATTCTTAAGTAGGTAGAATTACAGGTTGTTTGCCCTTGACAGGCAGTGCTGGATCAACTTACATGGTCTTGGGGATGACTTTGTTTGTGTGAGTGACAGTAGAATGACAGCTATTGAGAGTAGGTACCAAGAGGCCTGAAACTGCCTTTGACAAGTAATGAATGGAAGACAAGTGTGATACTCTTCCCTTTAGTGGACATGGTCATCTTACAATCTTCAAGGTTCTTCGGCTGAAACCTCACAGCATGGCCAGATAAAAACAGTGAACACAAGATGTCACTGCAGTGCAGCACAAGAGACGGCTCTTCAACCGGCTCTCTGAAATCTTTCACTGAGATTACTGAGGTCAGGACAAAGGGATGGAGAGAGAGCTTAGGACGGGACCAAAAGTTAACCCAGCCCCTGTGTGTGTACGTGTGAAAGCCAAAAGGCCTTTTGATTAAATTAGATGAAACTGAGACTGTTGACATCAACTGTGTAAAACGTGGTATCTGTATTTGAGGCACACGTGTGGCAAAACATACAAAACACATATACAGCACCTGGTAAGAGATGTGAAGGGGTAAGTCATTAGAAATCTTATTAGGGCAAAACGGATGAAAAATATTTACATTCTTTTGAGGTTGTACAACACATAGAAAGGTGGCACAACATTACATACCCACACTGAACCAGTTCACAGACAATAAGATACGCCTGTTAAATGGGGGTAAAGGTGTCTTTCTGGCACGGTAAAATATGCAGGGTGAGCAAACCCTGATATGCTGATTCATCTATCATTTCCAACATAATGGGGATATAATGCAATATGTGGCCCGATCTGCTGCATCAACTGTACAGAGAAGTACACAGCATACATCTTTTATTTTCAAATCAATTGAAGAATATTTACCAACTGCATATCAAGCAAATCGTTTCTTTTTCAGGCATTCTAATTAGACCTCTAAGGAAAAGGACGCTTGATCCTCCACCAAGTTCAGACGACCCATGTTAAATCCCCTTTCTTCCTCCTTGCCATCCTTCTCTTCGTTCTCTTCCCCCTCCTGTTCCTGAGCACAGCTAATGGAATGTCCTTTTGTTGTATGATTTATAAAATCCTGTGGTTTGTTTTTGACTGCCATTGACTCTCTTTGTTCATATTCTTGTAAAGAATAGTGGTTGGCAGTGTTTCCTTCCCCCCCCCTCCCACTTCCTTTTTTGTTTTTTGTTTCAAGGAAATTGGCTTCAGTCAGCGTTACGTATCTGGCAATTTGCTTGTGGTCAAGAAAATGTGGTCTCAAAATGAAACTGTGAGTAACTGTGAGAAAGGAAACTACATTAGAGATGTACGCGTACTGTATAACAAATGTATGTTGTGGGTGTATTATAAGACAGACCAAAAAAATTATCCTCGTTCTTTTATGATCCATCCAAATGTCCTTTGATGCCTTAAGGAATATAAGTGAGACCTGAAGGCTACCTTGCAATAATTATGAAAACATTCAAGTTTATAGTGCTGCATAAAACTACTGAATTATAAGAGAACCCCGCAGTGGCATTTCTTTCAGAAGAAAACAAGAAGAAACAAATGTCAAAGAACCAAAAAAAAACGCAATGGCCTTTGCACCAATCATTTTTTTCCTTAAAGCTGTGAAACACAAAACAAATCGTTACGATTGAAAAGGGAAACCCCATGAAGTCTCTTGCTCCTTGCTGAATTCATCCAGACTTACTCTCAGGGACACGCTTCCGTTATTTCTGTTTCTCCAACTGTCCGGTCAACGGCTCTGTCTCTTATAGACCAATCAGGCGCTCTCATGCTGAAAGTCTCGCCTAGATAGGCCGATCGTGACGTGACTACATTTGGTATCAGATGGTCTCATACAGCAGCATGCCACTGAAGATGGTCAAGGGTTCGGAGGAGTAGGCCAGCTTGCCAGTGACGAGGTCGATGCAGACCGTGTCCCCTACTTCCATGGGCAGGATGATATTGAAGACAGTTAGAGCCCCTGGAGTTTGTTTTGCCTCTGCCATGGGCTTTTCCAGGCCTTCGGGCTGATACCCAGCCGAGTCACCTCGCGCCACGCCGGTGTTGGACTTGGACAACACTGCCTCGATCTTCACGTTCTTGTGGCCAGTCAGGGTGGCGCTGAAGAAGTACTTCCCACTCACAGGTGCTGTGAAATATCCTGAGGGGGATTGACACAGGTCAGGAGGAGGAAGTTAATGTTGTATGTTTGCTGTCGCATGAAAACGTCCTAACTCCAGTTTCGCTGTTTTTTTTTCATGAAGGGGGAAAAAAGTTTGCTTGGATCCTTGTCAGCTGAGTAACGTTCACAACCCTATGATACCCATTCAAACACCATTGTATAATTTCATGGTCATCAATCTGAAAAGATGTTTCATTTGGAAAACAGACTTTGTGGGGATACAGGATTTTCATCTGACAGCAGTGACCTGTAGCACAACTGTTAGAAAAAGCTTATTTTGTGGAGAATCATTCATCATTTTCCCCCAAACACAAATGAGTTGTGACTCTTCAACTCTAAATAATACTTCAAAACATCTCTGGCTTATAAAAACACGCTAGCGGGATGGGTTATCCAATGGATAATGGGTTGAGGCCTGTCATATGCATGGAACATACATTCACAAGCTCTACAAAAGGAACACATACAGAATATTTTGTCTAACATTTTTCGGGAGTCACATTTTCATTAAGGAGGTCAGAAAAGGCACCTAGGTGTCACGAGACCCCGGGTGATCAAGAGCACCTATAACCACTTTGAAACTCACCTGTTTGTGGGTTGTAGACATTATCTTCATTGACAAACACCTCATTGAAGACTATGGTTCCTGCGCTGTTCACCGGGCGAGTGAGAGCCGCAGAGAAAGAAAGGCGTGGCACGTCGGCGTCTGAGCCCGCGGGACCTACCGGTAATCGCGGGGGAGTAAGGGAGAGTATAAGTTACTCTGAAATAAAGGCAACAGAGATCAAACAGTAATCACCGCTTTCATCCTCTACGTAGTAATAGCAACACATACCCTGCTCACCTCTGAGACCTGAAATGGGAGATGAAAGATAATATATTTTATATATATATATATCCACCCAAGAAAATTCACTTTTGCTGTTTATTTATTATTCCTATCATATTGTAGCTACTTGTGAATAAGCTTCAAATATCAAAGATAAAACATGTAAATTAGATTCTAATTAAATAAAACACAATCTGTTAAAGTGTAAGGCCAAATCAAAGTATGTTGGTCTTTACCTGGGGGTCCCACTGGTCCCTGCTTGCCCTCTCTGCCCGGGGGACCTTCTCTCCCTTGTGGCCCCTTCAGTCCCTGGGGACCAGGCTCACCTCTCTCTCCACGTGGGCCCGGTAGACCAGGTGGGCCTGGAATAAAAATGTTTGGTGAGACAGCGCAGCTGGGAAACACCCTACCGAGAGTCCTAGTTACCAGCAAGAGTCTGTCTTCGGAGCTTACTTAGTCAGGCCCAAAACATGTACGGCACGTCAAGAAACCAAAGAGATTTAAGATGGCGTGAACCGAGGCTATGACCTTCCCCCTCAAGCGTCCTAAAACTCCTCATTCAGACAGATGGCGGACTTAATAGACTCGGTGACAAAGTGAAAGCTACTCAGGATGACGGTTTATCACAAAGACAGGCTAGATTCTTTCTTTGGTCAATTTCTTCCCTTTCCCTGACCTCGCCTCCCTTCCGACTTCCGAGCAATATCTCTCGTCCTAAAGCCGGATCCCATGCTCTCCGTCCTCTGTGACTCACCCGTGAAGTCCAGCTCTGTGAAACCGTGGAACTCTTTGACCAAGTTCAGAACGGAAGAGTTCAGCCGGTGTATCTTGGAGTGGACGTTCTCCAGCTGGACATTCCGGATGTTGTCGATAACGTCGCCTTGAGACGTTACCGTGACATTGAGTTCATTAACGCAACTCCACAGCCCGGACACATGGCGGTTCAGGCCCTCCTTGATCCTCTGCAGGCCGTCGGAAAAGGAGTCCAGCCGTCCGCACACTCCCTCCATCTTAGAGAGTCTCCGTTCCAGGCCGTCGCTGGATCGCCGGCACTCACCCACCTCCGTCACGTAGTTGCTCCTGATGATTTGGATCTCTTGGCCCAGGCTGCCGAATCGAAGTGTAGAGTCGTCAACGTGCTCCGTCAGCTCCCGTTGTACCTTCTCCACCTTTTAGGGAATATGGAATTTAGATGCTTGTGCATGTTTATGCATTGTGGATGTTCCTTCGGACACCATTTCTATTAAAAAATATACACATGTTCCATTGTTGCTACTATTTGTTTTCTTATGATATCTTATAGATCTAAAACTAAGTAAGCATATTATCCAGTCCATGTCTGTCAGGCAGAGTAAAGTGTATGTAATACGTTCAAACATTTACACAACTATAATAATATTATATGAAAACACTGCAGCCAAGATAAGTATGACGCATACTCTATAATATGATTTATATCGTGTTGTTTTTAAGTTCCACGAAGAAAAATTGCTTTACCATTTATTGCTTTACCATCGTCGTCGTCGTCATCATCATCATCATCATCGTCACAGAGTTAATGATTTTGTCTGTTTTATTAATTGTGCACGGTTACGTTTTATCAAGGTGATACACAAAGTATTCTTATTATGACTAGTAGTAGTAACAATAATAGTAGCATTAGTAGCAGCATCATCATCACATCTTACCTCAGAGATGATGTCGTCCTTGTTGCTGGTCAGATCGGTCAGACTGGTCCCATGCGTCTGCACGGCCCGTCCCAGGCCCCTCAGAGTGTCATTGATGGAGCTGAATGTGACCATGACCCCAGCCAGCTCTCCTTGCAGGGACTTCAGATCCCCTCCTAATCTCCCATTGTGGACGGTGTGACCCTCCAGGCGTTCCGTCAGATCGCGTATGTTGATTTGACACCGTCCAGCACATTCCTCCACTTCCTCTCGGAGTCTTCCTACCTCCTCTTGAAGGTTGGAGCACACCTGAGAGCAGACGGACTCGTCTGAGTCCATCCTCCGCCGCAGATTGGTCAGTTCTTCCTGGCACTTGCCGAGGGCCTTGTTGGTGGAGTTGGTTAGCGTTTGCAGGTCTTCCTCCACGGTGCTGCAAACAGAGCAATCATCGACGCCACGACCCAGTGTTTCAACCTCTGTGACAATCCGGTTGAAGCGCTCGCCGTCCTCCCCTGTCACAGCCTTTATCTTTCTGACATCTTCTGACAAGCTGATCACTCTGTCCATCAGCGAGTCGCCCGACACGCTCAGGTCCTTTAACCTGGTGTCAAACTTCTGGATCTCCTCTTTGTTGGACACAACCCTCCATTCTATGGTTTTGACTGTGTCTTCCGTCTTATGGCCACTTCCGTTGGGCCCGCAGGCCTCAGCACACGTGTTTGTGGTCGACGTTAGCCTTTTGTCGATGGAGGTTGTTATATTCTCCAGCTGACCTAAACGTCTGCTGTGGTCAGTGACCGTGTCTCCAAGCACAGCCACATCCAGCTCTATCTTGTCGATCTTGTAGCCGTGGTCATCCAGGCGACCGAGGACCATGTTGCGTATCTGAGTGACCTCTCTCTGGACGTTGTCCTTCATGTTGTTCCCAGTGTTGGTACACCTCTGCTCCACCTTCCTCACCGTGTTGTTCAGCCTCTTCTCCACTTCTCTCAGTCTGCCGTTCAACCTGTCCTCTGTCACTCTTGCCTTTCCTCCTCCTCCTCCTCCTCCGCCTGTCCCGGCCAGTTCCTTATCCAGGCGCCCTTTGATGACCTCATAACCATTTGCCGTGGAGCTGACGTGGACCTCCAGGGCGGCCAGCCTCTTCTCCAGCTCAGTGACCGTGTTGCAGCATTCCTGTGAGCGCTCTGTCTCCCTGCGGGTGATCTCCAGGCTCTGTCTCAGGTGCTGGTCCATGGAGCTGAGCAACTTCTCCAGGGCTCTGATCCTCTCCCTGTCCTGTTGCTGCTGACGCCTCAGGTCCTCCATACCTGCCTGGAGGGAACAGGGCTTGGTGGTAAATCCACGTAGAAGAAGAACCTAAGCGCCCAACAATTAGGCTTCCAACTATAATGCTCTGATTCATGGAAGGTTTGGTTGCATCAGTGTAGGAGGCGCTCAGGAATTATTTATTAAGCTGTACTATTTGTCAGCTTTCTCATGCTAAGATTGTTGTTAGTATTTGAACTTTGAAGAAAACGTCTTGAATTTATTTGATTTGAACCTTTTGTGCCTTGTGCCCTACACCCTAAAGCTTTGAAAGAGTGTTCTTGTGGCCCAGTGGACTAAGACGCACACCAGCAATTTGGTGGGTCTGATGCAGGACAAGAAATTCATTTATTTTCTCTGAGGGTATTTTTTTCCCCCTTGATCAGAGTTTTAGGGTGTTTTGGTCCTTTATAGGGGCAATTTTACTGAACTATGAAATAATACATTTGCACTGCATATTGGCAAAACAACACTCGATTTGTACCACTAAGATGTGTTTTATTTTAAATCATTATATATCACACGTCCCACACTTCTTAAAGCAGAGCATGGTGCCATTTTCCCCCAATCTATATCCCCAAAACAGACCATCTTATACCCGATTGTTAGGCTTCTTACAATATTTGTAAAGTTTTCTTTTTTGGCTGCATGTGGCCAACATTTTCTACTGCTTCAGGCTACGTGCCTGGTTGTTTTCTGTTCTGTTCCATGGAAAGAATTCCCCCCCACTGGTCTTATTTTCTATGAATCACTTACGATGGCCCAACTCAGCGAATAAAATGTGAACAGAGTGACATGCAAAAAAAACATATACTCCTAATCATCAGGGGCATTTTTGCCTGAATCCAGCACACTATCTATCACTCTCCAATGTGCACAACATAATAATTCTATTTGAGATATTGAGGTTCACCTGGCAGGCAGAGCAGGACAGAGACACCCTTCTCTCCAGCTCCGTCAGTATCTCCTCCTTCAGGGTGTTCATCTGGTTCCTTCCAAGTCCTCCTCCCCTGGCTACTCCATCCAACTCATTACCCGCTCCATTCCCATTCACTAGGTGGTTGTTGATGTGGAGCAGGGTCTGGTCATGGACCTAAATGAATGAATGAATGAATATGGTCTATTTGTGCATTTCTGCATTCAAATCCTAAATATCTAGACAGGCAGACAAACGTATATTGTTTACCTGAGTCCTGTTGTAGAGCTGGTCCAGCCTGGTCTGGATGTTGTGGATGGTTTCCTTCATCTGTGGCTGGGCTGCGTCTGCAGGGATGCTGGCTCCGTTCAGAACAGGCCTATACAGAAGGGGGAGATTTGAGAGGGGGACAGCCTGAGGTGTTTTTACCTCAAACTGAGGATTTGTAATAATGTATGTCCACAAAAGGGGTGGAGGGAAAATGGGATATAAGAGATTTAGGCGAAAACTAGCTGATCCTGCTTTGACCTACACAGTAGAAGCCGCAGGACAGCACTGAGTGTGTTTACGCAGTATTCAGGAATACAGCTCAACATCCCAGTCAAGGTACATAACATATTCAAGATTAGCTATTTATATACATCTTCCTATCCTGATTACAAATATCCCTGTATACCTGAATAAACAGAATATTCCCTCTCGGAAAATAAACCTTATCCAGACCGCAAAAACGAACAGCAAACAGGAAATAGTATATACGTCCTTCAGTAGATCAATATAACCCAGCTAGCATATTTGGGTTCCCTGAACGACGGCAGAATTGAAGTGTGCATGTAAACGCACTCATTGGGCAACATAACAGGTAGATGATGTAATGAAGAAAATGTACACATACAGTCTCTGGTTCATGTCGTGCATGGTGGACTGCATGGTGTGGAGGTCTTTGGTGAGACCCTGGATTTTCTCCTCCAGCTGTCTCATCTTGTCACCTGCAGACAGAGGCACAAAAACACAGACTGTCATTACAAAATATGATCAAACAAATGGAAGATGGAAATCGCATCTCGATGACGTAAAATCGAATCAGAATACATACAGCCTTCATACCGTTTATACTGTCTCCACCCCTCTGTCCGCTGCCGGTGTTATAGCCCGTCTGTGTGATCTGGGGTCTCCCTGCGGTGACCTGAGTGTCCGCGACTCCCTTTGGCCCGTCGTGGCAGTCCTCGCCCGAGTAACCGTGGCAACACTTCCACTCCATCTCCGTCACCATCTTGTAGGCTACCTTATACCTTGGCCTCCTGTATGTCCGGTAGCTGGGGATGCAATGGGAAGAGTGACTGACTGATGATAGACTGAATGATGAATCCATACATAGTGGGAAATAACAATAATATATAACAGGTAGTGATTTTAGGAGGCCCTGTTATATACTACCCCTATTATTGTACTGCTGAACTCAGGGATAAGAGGTAGTTAGGACGGTTTATAGCTGTTCCTGCTGATACTGATGCTGTCACTATACATTTAAATGTAAGGGACATTTGTGGGACTCAACATAATTGAAATAGTCTTTAATTGCTTTTTACTGACTCATTAAGTATTGTAAAAAGTGTTTGTTCGTTTATGATGTATGTTTTTGCGTACCTTGCGACAAAAACAATTGCCCACTTGTGGGAATCGGGACTACGAATAGCACTAAACTGTTGGTATAAATGTGCAGTGAACTAGTAGATGTTGGGAAGTAGTTGCAAATCATCCACTGGGTTATGGGTGACATTAAGAGCACTGCTTTGTAAACTTTAACATGTTTTTCCAGTTCCATTTTCCAAAAGCAACCGACTGTACTCAGCCGGCACTAAATCTAATTATCCCGAAGAACAGCCCACACGACCGCTCTTCTATCAAAAACATGCATGTTTTATTTGGCGCGGTCTTAGTTCTTTAATGTGTTATTCGGCTCTGCGGCTGAAGAGACTCTCTCTCACAGCGACAATGTCATAAATAGACCGGGGGGCCGGAAGTCCCAATGAAGATCGATGGCGGCGTCATGGGCACGGCAACGAGCTCCGACTGTGAAACGTCAGCAGGTTGCCCTCCTCTCGCGCCGACGTCACTGTAGGTACCGTCGACCCTTTTCTGTGTCATAGAAAAGAGCTCAGCTTCCAGCTCCCCCGCCCGGGGGGAGCGTGAGAACAAGGGAGCCGACGCGCTCTCTGAGGAAAAATGAAAACAGGGCTTGGAGAGAAAGAGGCGGAGTTGGTGTTGGATCTAGAGCGAGTTCGGGAAAGAAGGAAAGACAGACAAAGTCATAAAGGGAGAGAGAGAGAGACGGAGGAAAAAAGAAGAGGTTGTTTTTACAGGGCAGAACGGCTAGACTGCGGTCTAGACTGGAACCCCTGTCGGCTTCATTCTTAGCATAGCCTAGGTTTAGTCCAAGGCCCCTGCTCTGCTGTAGGCAGGCGTGGGGCTCAAGGAGCCGGACCGGGGTCAAACAGGATGAACATGGTGAATCCTTCAAAAGAAAACCAAAACCAAAACAAAGCAGTGGGAGCGCTTGATTCAACTTTTCTGTGCAAGTGAGACGTCCACTTTTGGGGAAATCAATCAATCCTACCTAAACTTATTGCAATACTTTAATGACCCGGGTCTGCGCCGAGTAGGTGTATATATAGGTGTATATGTGCTGATGCCAAGGTTAAGACGAATCGTTCTGCTCTGGGGAAGCCAGACAGAGGGATTAACCGGATAAATACGGGTGTGCTCCGCTACACAGCAACCCGCCCCCTCAACCCGCCTCCTGGATCTGCCCCGGTAGAGGATGTGGAATGAGTATCCACAGACGGGAGGGGAGCGAAAGAGACAGAAAAGAGGTGGAAGAAAAGAAGAAGGGGATGGCGAATGTCAACTTCCGCGTACCTGAAGACAGAAAGTGGGAGGAAAGTGTGCGTGTGTGTGAGAGAGAGAGAGAGAGAGAGAGAGAAATATATACTCACGCCACTCTAGGACACTGGCCCCAGGCACAGCGTTGATAGTCCGGTTTGACGTACGTCTCCACCCCATCCTCCATCACACAGCTAATGGTGCGTGTCACCACATAAGCACACCAGTTCCTGTCATATCAAACACACACACACGCACACACACACACACACACACACACACACACACACACACACACACACACACACTCCCAGAGCCTGCGTGCTACTCTATTTGTCCTCATCCCCCTGACCCCCCTTGACCCCCAGAGATCTCTCTTGATAACACT
>OMOT01039963.1:0-10570 GCA_900312575.1 Acanthochaenus luetkenii | reverse complement strand
GCTGCCGTCCGGGCGCGTCAGCACGGGAACGATGCGGTTCCTGGGCCACCTGCAGGGGGAGCCAGACCTCCACCTGGGGCTGGAGCTGCAGACACCCGAGCATCGTGGCCTGCAAGATGGCAGCCACAGGGGACAGAGCTACTTTGAATGGTAACTTACCTCCTGGCTTGAGCACAAGCGACAGGCAGCTTCCTGGTGTGCCACAGTTTGACCCGGAGACTGTTGCGTTAGGAATCGATTAATGATGCACACATTTTCTGAAGTGAAATGATTATTTGTTGTCAAATGTTTCAATACTTATTTGAAAGCTGGTTTATTGGGGCATATTTACATGAAGTTGCCATTGATGCATTCTTAAATCACTGTGCAGGTTCATACGACACAACTATATTTTATTGTTCTTATGTTCCGGATCGTTTAGCTTCTCTAAATCACCTGTTGCTAGATTGAGGCCAGGGTTAAATATACAACATCACATTAGTTCTCTCTGTGACTGAAGACCTACACTCCACAAGCCGCAGGGCTACAGTCGCATAATGCCAAGGATTCCAAAATCCACACATACTTCAGCTCTGTAGCTGAGCTGAGTATGCAAATCTCAGCCCGAGGCCATGTTGGGAGGCTCAACTTACCGCCACACTTGAGATGTTATCAAATGTGTTATCGTCCTGGGCAAATGAAGTCTTATTTGCCCAGGACGATAACACATTTGACCTCCATCAACCCATGCATTGAGATACAGTGAGCACTTAAACACCCATGTGTATGTGGACTTTCTATGCGTGTTTTGCCTTTTAAGTCAGGAGGGTTTTAGTTTTGAGTTACATGTCCCATTATATTAATTTCTTGTTACTCCTGATTCTGTCCTATGCAGCAAGCCTGGCTATGGTGCCTTTGTACCATTCAACAAACTACTGATGGCCTGGGAATGATACAAAACAGACACACTGCATCTAGTAGAGCTGCCCGTCTGGATGTATGGGACATTCAACAGATTGGAGGATCAACTGAACGCATCTGATCCAAGTGTTCGATTGAAAAGTACAGTAGGGTAAATCTCATGTCAAAGAAAATACCAACAATACATACATGTAATGTGTGTCTTTTTAAAACTGTGAATAGACATACATTGAAGTGTTATTCACAATAAAGTATTAGCGTTTCAACTTCCTGCTCTCTTTGTACGGGGCATCGTGTGAGGCTTGGCGGGACAGTGACTTTAGACGAGCAAATGATAATCACTTGGCCATTTGTTGGGTTAGTTGTGGTGTCAGTCCACTCCAAAAGCAGAGACATTTGTTGGGTTAGTTGTGGTGTCAGTCCACTCCAAAAGCAGAGACATTTGTTGGGTTAGTTGTGGTGTCAGTCCACTCCAAAAGCAGAGACATTTGTTGGGTTAGTTGTGGTGTCAGTCCACTCCAAAAGCAGAGACATTTGTTGGGTTAGTTGTGGTGTCAGTCCACTCCAAAAGCAGAGACATTTGTTGGGTTAGTTGTGGTGTCAGTCCACTCCAAAAGCAGAGACATTTGTTGGGTTAGTTGTGGTGTCAGTCCACTCCAAAAGCAGAGACATTTGTTGGGTTAGTTGTGGTAGTCCACTCCAAAAGCAGAGACATTGTATTTTCCAAGCAAAAACGTGGCTCCTCCTCACAGCAAAGCACCGAACTGCAAGCGAAAGCTCACGACTTTGCAGGACACCATTTAAAAAGAGGAAATATAAGCCCACAGAACCGGTTGAGCAAGGCGAGCTAAAATAGTTCTGTACCGTCTTGAGTGACACTCGGATCTCTGCTGTTCACTCCTCTCAAAGACCCGTATCAGCACGTTGCATTCATATTCCACATCTGCCAAAACATGCCACGTTTGTTGCGCAGTGAAGTTCAAACCGTGATGGGATCCGTCTGCCTTGACGCTGGCACAGTTTGACTCCATGTGAGCGTGAAGAAATGACACAATGCTGCCCATCGTGGGAGACAAATGACCTCTCAAAGATACAGTAGATTAGTCAAGTGCTCCTCATCATTTCCTAAATGCTCCGACACATTCATGAGTCAGTTAAAACATCCTTTGAGGAAATCAGACTGTGTCCATCCAACAGCAACTTAAGAATAGCCACCAAGATTATTCAAGTCATGTCAGTCTGACCACGCATTGAAGCCAGCAGCACAAACACACACAACTATTGAAAAGCTGTAGTGCCTGTACAGATAAAGATATATGTCATCATCTTTTTATTTCTATAGACAAGATTTTCCACACACAGGTTTACAGTACATACGTGTTTATCTACACCACATGCCCTTGGTTTGTTAGAGAACTTTATTTGGCATGTTCACGAGAACTCGCTTCCTTTTCCCCCTCATCTTGAACCACTATTGAGGCACCTGGGAATCAACAGTGTCAAAAGGTCCATTGTATTGATCCAATCTTCAAATCGCACAGTAGGCGGTGTACTTTTGGTGTCGGCCTTCAGCATGAAATATTCGGAGCGTCCTCTGACACCGATTGCATTTAAAGGAAGAGGCGGTGGCACTTAGGAATTCTTAGGCAGTAAATTCCTTCTGCTGCTGTCCAAGTCCAAGTTGATCAGGTTCCTAGTTAGATTGAAACTGAAATACTGTCTGTGTGCTAGGATCCTCTGCTGGATTTATACCAACTGAATGCATCGGTTAGTGACAAGATCAACTGAATTTTGGACAAAGAATAAATAAAATCTAATTTGACACAATATGCATCAACAGACAAAACTCTAGAAACTCAAGTCATAGCCGTTATTAGTCTAGAGGCACTTTTCATCCAAAACATGGATGACAAGATCACATTTGACTAAAATGTCATACAAATGCATACGATTCTGAACAGATTAAGATATCTTAACTGTTCAGCAACAGGAAAGCTAAACCATGATTAAATATCAATAAAGGCACATTATACAGTATAATGGAATGGTTCTGGCAAACAATTTCACAAAACAAAAACATCTAGGCCATTTGCTTTCAAATCATTCAACTACAGAAGCTTCTCAAAATAGATTCTTAGTTGGCCAAGACATTAATAGACACCAGAGATTGACATTTGATATAATTGAGGTCTACAGAAGTATCTTATTCATTTCAATGGACACAAGGCTACTACTCAGACAGTAGTAAATATAGGGATATTGTGATTACTCCAATCAGAATATCCCTCCCTGAGCCTTAAGGTTGAGGATCTCTGCAGCCAGTTTCTGAGCATCCATCAGATGTGGGAACATGTCCATGACTGCATCCACCTGATGGGGGTTGAAGATGGCATGTAGTTTCTTGCGGAGTTCCAACCTTTCTGAGTCAAAGGCAGCGGAAGACGGCTGTGGCTGGGCCCAGGAACGGTACTGATGGTCTCTATAGGAGCAGCGAGGGCTGTGGGGGGGTGAGGGATGGCTAGAACTGGGGAGACTGCAAGACGTCCTGGCCTGGGGCAGCCCCTGGAAGGGATCTGACCAGTACTTCTGCTGATGATGATGGTGGGGCCCACTATACTGGAGGTGGCTGGGGAGGCTGTAGTTGTGTGGGATACTGGGGGAGTATATATGGGGCGTATAGGCGTCATATCTGGGTTGACAGTGGGGGTCCAGGTTTGAGTTACTACAATGCTGCTGGTGAGCTGTAGAAGGCACCACATGGGAACAGCAAGACGGGGCGGTGTTGTTTCGCTCTAAACGCACAGAGGGGTGTCTGGGTCCAATGGGGGCGGTTTGCTGCGGGGGCCTGGGCCTGTGGGAGTTGCTGAGGCTGTGTGAAATGTCAGAATACTGGCTCTCATAAGAGCCAAGGCCAGAATCCAGGCACTCGTGAGAGATGCTGGCATAGGGGTGATCAGACATGGAGTGCAGCCCAGGCCACTCCTTCTGACACTGGCCTCCTGCTGTAGAACCTGGTGTATGATTCTGACTGATTCTAGGTCCATCCCAGTACAGCAGTGTATTCTCACTAACCTGACCAGAATGTAAGGAACTGCGCTGATCTAGGGACAGCCTGTGCTCCATTTCAAAGTCTAGTGAATGGGAATAGGCGTTATGAGTAGGCCCCAGATCAGATTGAGGCTCTCCTGGTGATAATCGGGAATTTCTCTCCTCTTTTATAGTGGATATCCGGGCTTTCTCTCTCAATTCATCAGCCAAGGAGAGGTAGGACTGGTTTGCTCGCTCTGGATGGTAGAACTTACATTTGATGCCATAAGTGCACTTTTTGTCTGAATAAAACAAAAATGGAAACAAAAAACGGAGAGTTAATGTCATCTCATTTGGGAACCACATTCCTTCCTTGTCCAAAACATCTGAAACTGTGAAAAGCCTGACAATGCCTCTGTAGTAACATGTTGCGGTAGAAGGGATCCCCTTTAATTCCTTTTTAAGATAGGAATTCTTAGGGGCCATTCTAAGTTCTGTGCTAATCATACCTTACCATAAGGACAGAGCTGTCTTCTTTGCTCCGCAGGCAGAGGCTTTTTCCTAAGGAAGTTGTCAAGACTGGGGCCATGGCGACCCAGGGGGTCATCTGGGGGCATGAACCTGGGCAGAAGACAGTAATGACTGATCCATGACTGATCATTCTCATATGACAAATAGACAGGGTACTGTGCTTGCTGTTCCCTGATTATTCCATCTGGACACTACTGCAATATGCCCTCTGAAACCAAGTTGTACATTAAGCAGCATTCATGGGAATAAAATGTGAAATCTCCCAGGCTCAGGCAGAGGAATAGGCTAACTGCTTACTTGTCATTCACAAAGGAGTACATAAGGAGCCTCTCCTCAATGCATCTCTTCCACTCAGGTCTCTCTCCTTGGAGGTCACGGTAGGTGTCATTGGATACGATCACGCCATCTAACTCATGCGCCAACTTGACGATAAAACGGTCATCATAGCAGACCACCCGCTTACCCCCAACACGACGTGATGGAGTGAAGACCACTATCTTCCTTTTTTCAAGCTCCGTCAGGACATGTTGATCTGAAAGGGCAGACATTTATTCCTATTAATCATGTGCTTGAGTCAGATGACTATGGAAGGATATTGTTGAGGAGGTACTTTTACAGTATAATACTTTTTTCACATTGTATTTAACCCTTTAATGATCCCTGTTAAATGAAAAATAAAAAACAGTTGCATGTCAGGTTTTCGTTGCAACTTGTCTGTTAAGTGTGTAATTTTATATCACACATAGATTGCATACCTGGAGCATTACGAACAACCAAACATTCAAACCACAAAGCTTATGACCAACTGCTTGCTGGGAAATCAAACGGTGAGTAATGCCTCTTGGAACAATACACTTGGTGTAAAGCCCAAAACAAATCCATCCCTCATGGAATAGACAGCTGAGAGCGTTCCTCAACGCCCTGAACAGCGCTACTCCACCACCTCTACCTCTGTATCAAACCAAAAAACAACCAAGGACAGTCTGTTATGAAAAGGAGAAGTAGAAGGAATTCTCCTCAAAGATTCTACAGCTGAAACAGATTCAAACCACTACTACAGGATCCGGGATCACTGTCTGAAGACTTAGCTCATCTCTCATCCCCACACCACTCGGTAAGGACTGAACGGCGTTAGGGCTGCAACGATTAGTCGACAATCGGTCATAAAAACTTGTCGACTACGCCTCAAGATTTTGTCCATGAATATCACAAACAGGACTGGTGACAAGGCACAGCCCTGGCGGAGGCCAACCCCCACTGGGAGTCCGACTTACTGTCAAGAACCTGGACACAGCTCTCGATTTTGGCGTACAGAGATTGGATGGCCCTGAGTAGTCACCCCCTCACCCCATACTCCCGCAGCACCTCCCACAAACGCTTCTGGGGAACCCAAGCGTACGTTTTCTCCAAATCCACAAAACACATGTAGACTGTATAGGCATACTCCCAGGCTCCCTCCAGGATCCTTGCGAGAGTAAACAGCTGGTCCGTTGTTCCACATCCAGGACGGAATCGGCATTGAGGGCGGCAGTAGCTCAGGAGTGCCCGCTCAGCAACTGCAAGGTTGAAGGTTCGAGTCCAGCTCCTCCTTGGGGCAAAAAATCTGTCGCAGTGTCCTTGAGCAAGACACCTAGCCCCAATTGCTGCCATTGAGCAGGTTGGTGCCTTGCATGGCAGCCTCCGCCAACGGTGTATGAATGTGTGTGTAAATGGGTGAATGTGAGACTAATTGTAAAACGCTTTGGGCGTCTGAAAAAGACGCTATATAAATGCAGTCCATTTACCATTGTTCCTCTTCAATCTGAAGTTCGACTATCTGTTGGACCCTCCTTTCCAGCACCTTGGAGTAGACTTTCCCCGGGAGGCTGAGTAATGTGATGCCTCTATAATTGGCACACACCCTCTGGTCCCCCTTTTTGAACAGGGGAACCACCACCCCGGTCTGCCACTCCTTTGGCACTGTCCCGGACTTCCACGCAATGTTGAAAAGACGTGTCATCCATGACAGCCCCTCAACACCCAGAGCCTTCAGCATTTCTGGACGGATCTCATTAATCCCTGGGGCTTTGCCACTATGGAGTTGTTTGACTACCTTAGTGACTTCTGCCAGGGAAATTGATGTTGATCCCGCACCATCCTCCAGCTCTGCCTTTACCATAGAGGCTGGGTCAGTCGGGCCCTGAAAGTGCTCCTTCCACCATCCGATTACATCCCCAGTTGAGGTCTGCAGTGTTCCATCCTTGATGTACACAGCTTGGATGGTTCCCTCCCAATCACACCCCTCCAAGTGTCCCCATCGTTGCCCACGTGTGCGTTGAAGTCTCCCAGCAGGACTACTGAGTCCCATACAGCACTCCATTCAGGGTCTCCAAGAAGGCAGAATACTCCGAACTGCTGTTCGGTGCATAAGCACAGACAACAGTCAGGGTTCCCCCCGCCCCCCGCAACTCTTAGGCACAGGGAGGCGACCCTCTTGTCCAACGTACTCCAATGTAGTGGCGCTCAGCCGGGGGCTTGTGAGTATCCCCACATCCGCATGGCGCCTCACATCCTGGGCAACTCCGGAGAAGACTAGAGTCCAACCCCTATCCACGAGTACGGTTCCAGAGCCGAGGCTGTGCGTAGAGGTAAGCCCAACCAGATCTAACCTGTAGCGCTCCACCTTCCGCATAAGCTAACGGCTCCTCCCCCCTAAGAGAGGCCACGTTCCACCTCCCCAAAGCCAGCCTCTGCCGCCCGGGTCTGGTCCGTCGCGACCCCCTACCATCACTGCCACCTGTCTGGCAGCACACCCGACCCCAACGGTTCTTCACGTAGATGATGGGTCCGCAGGATGGCTCCAAAAAACAGCAGGACAAATTGCTAAGCAGCCTAGGACCACTGGTCTCGATCAGCAAAGCCCATGTTAAAAACCTAGGCGTCATTTTCGACTCTGATCTGAACTTTCAAGCCCATGTTAGAAATCTGACCAGTGGCCTTTTTTCATTTAAGAAACATAGCTAAAATCAGGTCCTTACCTAACCCAGACAGATGCTGAAAGGCTAATGCATGCCTTTGTTACAAGCAGGCTGGACTATGCAGGCTCAGGTTACTTATTTGTACCCGTAGGTAAATTTGTTTGCAGAGATGACATTATTACTTTTCTTGTTCTTCTTTAATTATTTTGTGTAAAGCACATTGAGTTGCAATTGTTCTATGACATGCGCTATATAAATACAACTTGGGTCAATCAATCACAGAAAGTAAATTAAGTCAGTGAAGGTATTACATCACCAGTACAAACACCGCAACAATCACTATGTACATTATATCATATTGCTCTACCTACAAGTGTAATCAATGAAAACATAATACACACACACCTGTGTGTGCACGGTGTTTTAAACGGATACGAATTCAAATGAAGTGACGTATTGAAATCGATATGGATAAACAGGAGGCTAGGTTACATGAATGCCAGGCATATGGCTCAACTATTGATTTAAAAGCAAAACATTTTTCACAAGCTCCAACAAAGCGTTTCTACTTTTCAGGGTGACTCTCACTTAACCCCTTGCTATGCTTGACTGTCAGCAGTTAAATACACTCTGCAAGTAAACTAGGTGTGGAAGAAAAACACAGCTGCACTTCCTGCTGGGGATTTCCCAGGAGTGACTACAGGGTTATTTTTACTTCCTTGTGAGGGTTTAAAAAAAAAAACCAACAACCTTTGGATTACCTCACCCAGACTAGATTTACGAAACACAGGCACAAGGTGATGATGCATCAGCTTCAAAAGGACGGTCCAACCCTTCATTATATTCCCATTGTCATTGGAGTTGTTAGTATGAATACCTTGAAAACATGGATGCATGAAGACTGAAAAGAGGGTTACTTCTCTACTTAAAGAGATGGCGTAGGTGAAACCATAATATTAATCTAGATTTTTAAGTGCACCCACAAACCTTAAGGACTCAGCTGCCACAAATGTAAATACATCCGCACAGACCTTCATTATATGCCACTGGTAGAGACTTGGAAAGAATACCATACAAACATGGAAACAGGTATAGCAAATATTTATCTAATTTCCTGAAGTCTGCCCACACATGTTAATGACTTGGCTACAGATATAAACATAACTTTGTAGCCAATTGAGTAAAGCTCTGTGTCACAATCTCCCTTATGTTGCCCAATGCCTTTGGCATGAGTTCAATAGTTTTACCTCACTGACAACATTGGAAGATTATATACATAGGTACTAAAACAATATGGTAAACTGTGTGTAATTATATCAAATAGTGATGATAATGAGAGAGAGAAAAAGTTATTGCCATTTATATTTTAACCAGAGATCCTTCTTTGACGCTTACAGCTGGCGTAGGCAACTTTCTTTTTATATTATTTTGCCAAGATTCCACAACACCCTCTCAGCTGTCAGTAATTCAAATGGTCTGAGAGAAGACCAGACCTCTGTGATACCGCTACCGGTAGGCCTCAACCAATCAGGTAAGCTCTCTGCAAGGAGGCATCCCTACTACTCACACACGCTCAGTCTAGTCCCGACCACCCTGCAAACCGCAGAGACAAAACAAATATGTCAGAAGAGATTATGTGAAATGTAATGCGAGATGTAATCCAAACTTAATACTGGGACCGGAATAAACGTGTGTAAGGAAGCGAGTTTATTTTCCCCACTGCACAAGACGTGTTCATAAGGAACGAGCCACATTCAGGTCAGTGAGTCAACTGGTGTTAGGTGTGGCTTTGCAACTGTGGTAGAGAATCTACTGTACGTGACACGAGATTTGTTTTTTTTGGGCCGGCAAATATTTCAGTAACAACTAGACTGAGTTAGCAGAGCTGTGTTTTGCGTAAAAGATTTGGAATGTATCATGTTTGCCCGTCTCAATTGACAAGACATGCACTTGCATGCGCCTGAGGGAGGAGTTATGGGAGGGAGAGAGGGAGAACAGGGGGGGTAATTTCTCAGAAATGGCCAACCCCAGATTTAACTCAAACAATGAGATTATCTGTGCATCCAGAGCCGCTCTGCCTCTGAGAAATGTTTGTGTAACCAAGACTCCTATCTGCTAGAATCCTTTAAACCGCCCGTGTCCTCACCTGTGATGGGGGCGTCAGGTCTGGGCTGCTCCTTGCGCCACGTGGGCACAAACACGGTAATGGTGGTGTGACCTCTGTCCAGGAAAAAGTTCACTGCCAGCTGGATGCCTCGGCAGGAGAACACTTCCTTGTTGCCATGACTGGAAAGAAGCAGGAGAACACAAATGAATACAAAACGACTGTGAGTGACTCACAGTGCCACGGCGCCGACGTGAAAACCTACCCGCACACCGTGCAAGTGAACAACACTCTGAACCAGACCGAAATAAGCTAATGGAACTTTCAACCAAACCAACACCGTAAGGATTTTGTCAAAACATAATTACAACGATGACATTACTACATAAATTCAGGATTTGTTGATCACGTTATAGTGGTGGGTTGAGTCTTACTGGTAAGGGAACAGACAATTGCAGTTATGTAAACATGTAGTTGATACACGTGAACACCATGAATGTTTCTGAACATCCTCTCCGGGTGAACCTTCCCTCAGGCAGTTTCTGTGCCTCTGCCTATATCAACTGAGGAGGCGGAGCCTTTGAGGCGTGTCTCTTGAGATTTGCATACTGCCGCGGTGACCTTAACGGGAGCGTGCACAGGCAGGGCTGTAAACGCCCTTTTTGAGAACTCCAGGGACACGACAATTTATGAGAATGCATGTTCCGTGGTCAGAGTTCAATGAGAACGTGATGATGAGTGACAACGGTAGTTTGAAACATGTCGTTTTACACCACGTTATGACCCAGTCTTCATGTGCGGCGCTCGATGTCGTACATTTGCTATTAGAATTGGAATGCCTCTCTATTTCACAGTAGCTGGGGATCATCAGCAGATATATTCAAGATGACCTTCGACACCGAGGCTAAATCTTAGCTATGTGAAACTGTGCTACCATGATTATGGTAATAAAAACAAAACACACATGTCTTACTAGCACTCGCCATTGGCGTTTACCTCATGGCCACATTGCTGCCATCGATGACAATGGGCTTCAGCGCAGTCTCTGCGT
>OMOT01039957.1:0-21338 GCA_900312575.1 Acanthochaenus luetkenii | reverse complement strand
GAAGTAGTCAATGGCAATGACTGGGGGCTGGGGGTGGGGGTGGGGTGTAGGAGGAGGTTGTACTGAAAAATTAACATGAACTAGTTCATTTTTTGGGACTATGAACTTAGTTCAAAATTCAAAAGTGTGAACAATACTGTCCAGCTGTTGTCCGACACTTATCGTAAGATGTGTCGACACTTCTTATAACCATAAAACAGACTAACCACTTCTGCTACCATAGCTACATCATCATATGATATATAAACAACTATCTTAGTCTCGAGATTGGTCTCGAGACCCCAACTGGTTTGTTTTTGTTGGCTGATCTTTTTGGTTGTTTCAGAAGCTGCCTTTGTGGCCTCACACAGCACTGACCGCAATTCCCTAACTCCATGAGTAAGCTGGTAGTGAATGTGGCTAAGAATCCATGGCACTTGACTTTCACAGGGTGCTTTCCATCGCTCTCCAGCCTCTACTGCTTGGTCAGTTTACGTATCCACTTCTTTCTTTCATAAGCCTTCATCCATCGTGTCTTCCTATGGCAATGTAAGCATGGCAAAGTAAACAGACCACTGAGTGTTGTATCACAATACCAGGTTTTTGGGTTAGTTCTGACTATCTCTGGTGGGACTGCAAGTTGCTGGCCTATTTCTGGTCGCATTTCCCAATCCCTAGCTTCCCCTGAGTGCCCTAACTTGCACTACTTGCTAATTATTTTCTGACTTGTTCACATTCACACACAAGTCCAAATGGTTGGAAAGATGGTTGATAATTATAATAATAAGTCAGTCTTTTGGGATATATTGGGATAAAATATTTATTTTGGAGGCAAACTAACCCAAATTTAACTGCAACTCAAATTACATTATTGGGTTTGAATATTCAAGTGGACTATATAACTGATTACAATATGAAGTAGGTAATCAGTTATGTGGAACGGATTACATTTTGAAAGTAACCTTCCAAACACTGAATACTTATACGATATAAACAAATGACTTCCTTTAGACTACTGTAGGCATAACTGAATTAAGGTGCAGGAATTCCTTTAGATTTCTTCAGTCAGGTTTTTTTATTCTGGGTTGCAACTCAAACATGGTCACAAGAACATTGAAATGGGTCACAGAATTATTCTGGAGAAACTGATTTGATGTTATTGCATATTTATCCACTGAGGAGAACTATGGAAGAAAAGCGGGTTGCTGGCCTTTAAAAAAAGAAGGTGAGACTCAGTGCAGGAACACATGCTGCCTTCATCATTGTCTTCTGCTCAAGCTGGTACAACTAGTCAGGGCTTTGTCTGTAATCTCTACCTCACATGGCCGTAACAGTTTAATGATAATTAATGCACATATTACTGGGTGACATTCTAGCAATTATGAGATTCCCCGATGCAAATTATTTCATAATAAACCATTGACCATCATTGTTGACCAGCAAGATAATTGTGATGCAATCATCCCTGGATGAGATGCCTTGAAATAGGCTTTCAAACAACGATTATTACTTCTGTGTGAGCAAACTAATTAAGAGAGTGCTGACAGGACGAAGCTATATCGAAAATAATGGGAGTATACCAGGGATGCTCTGCAGAGCAGCGAAGGACTAATCATTCTCTGTTGGATAGAAGCCATATGCAAAAATCGTAATCCTTACTATTTGCAAAGCTCATTTGTGAAATGTCTGCTAAGATATATCTTGTTTGCATTAAGCAGGTTAAATATAAGTGAAGTGCTTAATTTAAACACTTTATCAAACTAATAACTAAATTCACTGTTCAAACAAATGTTGGATAAAGGTTAACATTTCTAGCCACTTATTGTTTTTTTAAACATACAATTTGGTATCTTTAATGCTGCAGGAATGAGAAATATTGCACTACCAACAGTCTTTTACCAAACTCACATCCCTTTGAAAAGTGGTCAGTGCAACTTTGACAAATTGTTTCTATTTTGCCTCAGTCTGACTAAAAGGACTTGTCCTTTGACTTCCATTTGTCTAACCTCCCACTTTTTCCTTGAAAAAACATCACAAATTGCCTACAATTTTCTTTTAGAAATGTCACCACATCATGAAAGTCCCGGTGTCTTAACACTGTATGACAGTGATGGATTCAAGCTTAAACTAGCTGTAACTTTGTGTGTGACATCTACACTGACCAGCCATTGCTATCATGAGAGTGTAACTCATTATAAAATATTAATGGTTATTGGTAATCCTAAAATATTTGCTTGAAAATATTATAATTTCTCAAGAAACAATAATTTTCTAAATGGATACATAGCATGTTAGAGTGAAGCCCTTCATGTATAGCTCAAGAACAGAAACTGAGTGGCTTTAGTGCCAAATCAATTATGATACAGCATATATATATATACATACTTTTATATATATATAATTTCTATATAATGTTATGTACCACATTGTGGTTTTACACCAGCACCAAAAACCAATGTACTATCCCAGAGAGCTGCCCTGTTACACTGGAAACTAAATATCCCAGCTGTCAGATAAATCAAGTAGAATGTGTTAGTAAGATGTTTAAAATGTATGTTTGGCTTTGATGGGATACAGAGCTGCATTCCCAAATATCAGGCATCTAAATAAATCAATAACAACAATAATAGTCCATAACTTTGGACATCTAAGCATAACTTATAATAATATATTTGCATAGCACTCAAAAAGAGAAAGTGCTGTAAAATGTCAACAAGAGGCACTTGAGCTGCCTCATATCCCGCCATAATCACATTAATGAAGCTAATTCATGCATTCATTAGCAAATATTTCTGTCAAAATACTTGTCTAGGATACATACATTAATATGAACTCTGTATTCTAAAGCATTAAGGAGTCATAGTTGTTTCAATATGGAAATGTATGTGGCAAGTTGCTCCTAATGGGTCATCTACTCTATAGGGGGACCCTATGGTGTAAGTATAGTTTCTATGAGTTATTGTGTTCACAAGAATGTGTCTATAAACAGACAGAGAGACAGAGAGACAGACAGACAGACAGACAGACAGACAGACAGACAGACAGACAGACAGACAGAAATACAAACGCCACCATGATAACATAATGACTTGCATACTGTGTACCATGGTAAAAATACATTAAAAAAACAATTACAACTGTAATAAAGGAAAAACCTGTGTTACTGAATCAGTTAATCATTGTAAAATAGTTATACTAAACAATAATGAAGGAATTAATGAAGACAAATTAATGTATTCATAAAAATACCAAGGCCAATGGACTGCCCACTTTCCTTGCACATCGTTTGAAGCATTAGAGCATTAGCAACCTAGCACCAGGAGCTGCTAGACATCAAGTGCAACATAAGAGTGGTTTTTCAATCGATTGTTCTTAACATCCAGAGGGCAAGATTCATTACAACTGCCATCAGTAACACCTTTAAAGAGCACTGACTTTATTTGTCTCATTCACTGGTATAAAGGCCACCGCAGCATGTAGTATATAGTGTAATCAGTGAATATGCCCTTGTACAGCACAAATACAATAAGTACAGATTTGGTACAATGTGTGGCGATAACATATATACCTTATTAATTATCAGTTTATTTGAGTGTTATTGCAGCTCTCTAGTTTCCTAGTAGTAGTCCCAAACACAAACAGGGCATACACAAACCATCCATGTCTATACTAAGCTGACAGGTCAGGTAAAAATCTATTATGATCATTCCACAATGTACAGTAATCGCATTGGGAACAAATGTGCATTTGAACCTCTATGTAGACATTTTGGGAAGTACAAACCAATTACTGAAACAGCTTCTGTGTTGAATCAGTACATTGTGAAGTAGGTGCTCTGTGTTGTTCAGGATACTCTGAAATGTAGACATGGCTGTCCTATTGCACAGTACAGTCAGTGATTCCAGATTACATCCAATAGTTGAACTGGCTAACAAGAACACCGTGTTAAAAAACGGAGGATAAGATAGTAAAAACTGATCCTATATATACGTACAGTATATCACTTCAGACATCACTATATCACAGCGAGGAACCTAGAAGTTCATTCTCTCATCATGTGACGGCACTGGAACTCATTTACGTACAGATTGCAGCTAAAATGTGAAGATTTATTTATATTTAACTGCTTAAACTTTCACAATAATACCAATTTTTGTTATTTTTACTAATAAGATAGAGCTGAGTAAAGACTAGAGTTGACGTGTACAACATAATTTTCACAACACCATGACAGAGTGTTATAGCGCTGAGGAGTGAGAGGTCTCCCTTCCAGGTGGTCAAGCTGAGTTTGACGCTTGAAGACAGACTTGTGTCACTTTTATTTGCGGCACTGCATTCACCACAGCACTGTGGTGAAAAAAAGTCAAACAAGTCTGCACAGCACCGATGACAACATGCTGACCATGTGAATACAGGCCACATCTCACTGAAGCATTCAATATCCCATAGCGAACATGTACTGAATGTATTGAATGACAGATCAAATGAGGAGAAACTCTGGAAACAGGGTGCTTGTCATGAAAATCATGATATTTTGAGTGAAGACACTTTTGAGCTGACCTACTGGTTTGGTAGTACTCGCATGCTACCAGGAAATAGTCCCAGCACGTCAACGTGTCAAAAACACGCCTGCCCATATCAACTGCTGAACACGGAGCGTTGCAATTTCAATGAATTCAGCATGAGAGTGGGGTGTGAAATTCCCAGGCTTGTGCTGCATCAGCCTGATAATTCCACCTGAAGATAATTAAAAACGATCCACCAACGAGGCGTTCATGCACACCGTCTCGGCTGCACCCTTGTGGCATTTGACAAAGCCCAAGCGGATACAGTAGTTACACATGTGAGATGAAAGGGAAAGTGATGTGAACTGGGAATACACATTGCGTTCAAGCTTCATCAGGTGTGCGACTGGCTTAATAATATGTAGAAAAGACAGACTGTGCGCAAAATGTGGCAATGGATGCCTTGGTAATGATCTGATATGGGAGCTACAGTTGAGAAGGTTTTAGGGAGCTCTCAGGAGAGACCACAAGCCATTAGCCATTGCTTTAGGGACCAAAGAGCCTAAGTCTATTGAACAGTTCATTAATGCTTTTGCTCCTCTGAAACCTACAGGAAGAGTGGTGTTCAGGGAAACATGCCCAGGGGATTATTGTGCAGGTGGGCAGGATGTGAGAACAAAGGACATTTAGGTCGAAATTGAATGAAACAAGCAAGAGGACTGGCTGGTGGATCGAAAGCAAGCACCAGTTACTTTGGATGTCTGAGCATTTATGCAAGTTCAGTTACGACTGCAGATTTGATGATTGTAAATTGTTCTGAAGACAACAGATTCACCTCAAATGTTATTGACGTCACTGTGCTTTACAGATAATAGGCAACTCTTGCCTGGACTGGCTACAATTTCAATTATGTTTACCTGGACATAGATGATGTGCTTTATGATGAGCAATATGGTTTAATTAAACGTGACTAAATAGCAATCCTGGGGGGAACAAATCCTTCTGATGCCAAGAGGCAGCAGTATTCCACTCCAAAGGGTTGAAGAGGAACGGTGATTCTTATTCACAATTTACCCTTTGAGCTGAGCTTCTGACTGCTCTGACAGGCATCTCCACCTACATGGATAAGTGACTGTAGTCTGATCTCCTATAACTAACGTATGACAGCCACTCAGCATGTAGCCTTTTTCACCTCTCTACCGATGTCCTGTCATCCCCATAGGGGTTTGAATGGCAATACCTGTCAGTAGGTCTGTCATAAAGAAAAGCTTCCACTTAGCAGTGACATATTAGTGGAAATGGAAATCTCACATTGAAACACAGAATAAGCCACAGCAAATGAGGAACCCACTGACAGATTGATGGCATATAATTGACTTTAAATTGTAACTAATGGCTCACAAGATTCTAAAATCAAGCCAATTTTTTATTTTTTTCACCATACATCAAAGTTGGTACAAGGGAAGGAATACGAATGGCACAACATGCATGGACAACATAAATGTACTCACTCGATTCTTACATCCATTTTCCTATGTTATGTTTCATCACGTGCATCACTTTCCACACACAATAGTTTGTATAGAGCAAAGAAGTGTTTGTTACAAGTATAAGTACATATAGTAAAGGTGTGGCTTAGCAATAATAGCTCAGTATCCTAGAATGTGAGGAAAGGGCAGCCATTTTGGTTGGGAATTTCAAAGCACTGTAACTGAAATGAATAGGGTATCTGGGCTGCATTTTCTCATCATTGTTCTCCCAATAATGTATGTCCAACACATACTGTATATAGCAGTCAACCAGAGGCCCAAAATACACACTCCCAATAGAAATGGCTTACAAAATGTATCAAAAGTGCCTAACGCAAGACAAAATAAAAGAGGAAGCGAGATTAATCAAATCAATTCCATCCAATGTCTCTGATTTAAAGACAGATGTTTGGGTTTTTACTTGCTTTTGACCCACATACTCCCTAAGCAAAAGAGGAAAAAAATCAATTCACAGCCACGAAAGTACTCTCTTGGTTTGGTCTCTTACATCTTGACAGAATGGGGACAGTCTAATTTGATATATGGCGATAAAAATCTTGCTTTCTCAGCAGAGCATAACAAATTATATATTGAAAAATGGTTACGCTTAATCTCACAATGCTCTAATTACAGCAAGATAACAGCATAATTATGAAACTAAAATTGCTTCACTTTGTTGGTATGTAGGTTGTTTAAATGTTTGATAAATAATCCACGGAGAAACAAAAGTTCTGGAAAATGCAGACTCTCAGAGTGCTCCACAAATACACCCAAGTACTCCTGCAACCTTGCAAAGTAGAGCTGAATGGAACACAATTCCCATATTATTTAACATGTGGGAGAAAGTATTTGCACACCTGACTCAGCAATCCATTGGACTCCACAGGCATTTATGACTAAAATACACATACAGTTGAGGAATTAAGATAAATTGAGTTCCTGCAGTCTCAGTCCTGGTCTCATTGTAAAATGCAATATCATCCTACTGTAAGCGCCTGCTCAGGATATGTGGAAATATTAAAAATCGCTGCACTCTGCGAGACCCTTCCACAAATTGCAAAGACAGATTTTAATTTACAGGCCATGTGGTTAGTATCGCTAGAATGATTTACCTGCAAATCAATATCTGACTGACACACTGACAACATAATGACTGCTCTGATTACCATATTTATGAGTGACCACAGGACCTCTTAATATAAAAAAGAATGCCATATTTCAAAAGAGCACCCTTGCAATAAGTACCGGTGACTCACAGCCTCCACCTTTTTCATTTGAACAAAAGGTTGCCATAACTACCGTTAGTCTGTAACAATCTAATATCCTTTCATAGTGATCCACTCGCCCGATGTTTGACTTCTCTGACACATCCAATAAGTTGCATCAATACAAGCTTATGAAAAATGAGATGTCCTCTGTGTGTCGGCGTGTGTACCCACACTGATACATGTGAGCACAAGCATACTCTGTACAAGCAAGAGTTGTGAAAAGCAACTAGGCCCCCGTGTGCCTCTTTGTGTACCTTTGTATGCATGCGCGTGTTTGCTCTGTGCTCTCTCTTTGTGATTGTTTGTCTGTTTTCTCTATCTGTGCTATTAAGTGAGGTACAACAGCAGCTCAGACACACACACACACACACACACACAAACACCTGCCTCCTCCTTACCTCTGACAGCAGAATCAGTTTTCCTTGCTTCCCTGGGCCTTTGATGATGGGTCACGTTAACTCCCCTAAACGCACTGTTCCCCGTGCATCAATTTAATTATGGAGCATTCGCCCACTTCCTCCCATTCGCCTCATTCATTTCAAATGCATGACCTTTCCTGAGAACAATGATCAATCAATAGGTGTTTTTCCTCATCAGGCCCATTCAAATTCAACCGCAGAGTGAATTAAAAGCCGCCAGAGCTGAAGTTATGAAGTGCCAGCGCTGTGTAACCCATGTGGAGAAAAAGGCCAATCGTCGGATGCCTTTACAGTATATTTTTGCATTGAGCGTTCGAACAAGCTATCTACAAGTCATAAGCTACATTGATTTCACTTTCTCTAAGTTTTAATAATCGACCCGTGTCCCACAGACAACCACAGGCCTTGCAGCACTTCTAAAGGAATTCATAAGAAGCCACAATATAAAGACAACAACATCAGGTTCCCAAGAATCAATCAGCATGTTGAGATAGTATCCATAATAATGTCTGAATTTGCAGTTTATGTTTACCTGCAGACATTGAGAGATGTCTTCCAGCTGGGCCTGAAATCCTCCAAGGATCTGCTGCATTATTAATACGATCTGTTAAAAACACCTGCTTCTGCATCTGGGCACAGTTAAAGTTCCTATGAGGTCTGGCTGAAGTCTACTCACTCTGCTACCTTGCTTTCTGCCACAAGGTAGATAAGCTGCAGTCCATCTCCAGTACAATGTGTGCCAAGAGATAGAAAACTTGTGTCATTGCCAAATAATCCAGTTTCAGAACATGAAAAATCCACTCCGCTTTTTATACTGTAGGCCATGCTTTTTCACACTTGTATAATAACTCTTGTTGTGTTATATGGATAGAGACTGTTGGTTTGAAGGTTCTTCACTTGTTCACTTGTTGTGGAAGTGTATTTGTATTTTTTGAAAGTGCAAGAATATAAGATCACTCAGATGTTAACAGTGTTACCTGGAGCTTGATCAAATCGCCCGCCACCAAATATTCAACAAAAAAAAAAGTATTGTGCCGGATTTACTATCTTTCCTGAAAAATTATGATCCCAACAAGTAAATTAACAAAACTACGTGAGTGTAATCAGTGCAATAACAGTGGATCAGTTTGTTTGTCTTCAAAGGACATTCAGAGTTTATAGATAGTTTTGATAACCACACTCTCCACCAGACATCAAACTGATATGAAACCGTAGCATGCTATTGCCTTATCTCCCAATGAGAGAATGTCTGTCTTCAAAGAGTTATGAACGGCTAACAAGTAAATTACTGCAATGGTTTCCATGCTCAAGGTTAAACGTTGAAGGTCAACAATGTCAAATGATGAATGGATCATGAAAATCCATTTAGTTCCCAGCAAATTAGCTTCTATTCTTTCTTTGGTAGGTTTCTAAGGAAATATTTCTCTTAAAGGCTTATCTTTCAGCTGAAGTCTGATGTAATAATGGCAAAACAATAGCAGGGCTCTCATCGGATTAAGGGCCACACTGTCTTTTGACCCAAACAAAAAATTCAGAAAACTACCAAAAAAACGACACTAACCCCAGAAATGTAGACGCATGCAGTGGGGAAATATCCATTTTGATTTGTGTATTCCTCGCTTAAGAAAGACAAAACATTAGTGAAGCGAAACAAACGGTTGCAGAAAGAAAGCAGGGCACAAAAGCGAGGGTATCCTCTGAATCCTTCGAAGAGGAGGATCCTGAGAGTATGCAGAACAACAAAGCTTGATTAAAAATCACACCTCGGGCGTTGTAACAGGTATAGGTTTCGCAATAAATCGTATGTCCTTCGTGCATAAATTACTTGTTATATCTTGTTATATCTACCTGCATATGCTCGCCTCTCAGACGCCTACAATTGGCTGAGCAGAAGGCAAAAAATAAATACATCCAGTAACCCCAATTGTGAATCAGTAGTGGGAGGTATCCCTGTAGAGGATTAAAGTATTGGCATGTCTCTACTGTGAAGGCAAATGTTAACAGATTCACAGCCCTGTGCTAGAAACACACACCAGGTTACCCAGTTCACTGAAGCGACCTTGTGGTGCGTAAATGGCCAGCAGCCATCCTTATGCTCAAGCTTAAAATAAGTGCTTGTTTAAAAACCACATGCAGTTCCACCCAGTGTCCTCTTTTCACAGACTGAATGCATCCCAACCTCCTTATTCAAAGCAAAATTCTGCTTAACGGTCTCTTTCTCAAGATGTTACGCCTCCTGGACGCAGAACGCACCTTGCAGTTCATAGCTAAAAGTATGGAAAATGACAAACTGCAATGCTTTTAGTTTCCCATTCAAACAACCACAATCTTCCATTCTCATTTGAATTACTTTGTATCCTTTTCAAACTAGAACTAGGTGTGAGTGTTAATGTCCACCCACTATGTGTTATTAATGATGAGGGTTTGAGGGGGAATTAGACGCCGTGGTCGGTGATTAATGATGTAACACACGAGAGCAGAAGCCATTCAGATGGAACGGTCTGCACCTGAAGCTTTCTGATGGCCCTTATGTGGAAAATGCTCCGGATGAAACACCGCTCAGAGTGAATTGGGAGCTCCTTGGTGTACTAATCTTTCCTTTAGCCCCTTGTGCCTCTCCATTCCTTCTGAGCGTTTTTCCTCTCCATCTCTGTCTCCCTCACAGACGTTGTGTGCTCAAACCCTCTCCCTTTATCTGACTCACACCCATTAGTTTTCTGAAAGTATTGCGCCTCTTTCTCACAGGCTTGTGTGGGTGGTAGGGTGTAACAGAATATTTGACTAAGCCCTCCAGGTCCCCTGCAAAGCACACACTCACAGACTTACATCAACATACTATACACACACACCACCACATGCTACTTGGCCACCTTCAACAGTCAAACAACACCCTGCACTTCTACATTGTGATTTTGGAATTGCATTTGGCCAAATTATTTGAAAAGAAAGCTTGCTTGGAGACTCCCCAAAAGTACATAGGCCACACAACAGGTCACTGTGCTGTGCTTTGGCCTGGCTGGCCAGCAATCAGCGTCTCCATTACCATTAAAGACACATCCCTTACTTACACCCTTAGCTGTTTAACAATGTGATCCCTCTCCATACATGACATCCTTCTGTATGCTCACTCAATTGAGTCCTCATTTTGATCTGTAGAGATTGAATGTGCCTCGAGGGTCTGAGGCTGGTGGTGCCGGGTAGTTTAGGCCTTTTAGAATAGGTCGGCTTGCTATGTCCTGCTAGAAATGCATGTTGTGTGTCTTGTGCTTTGTTCTGTTTCCCTGTTTGTCTTACATTATTCTGTAATTCCATTGATTGTTGTTCAGTTAAATCTAGTTGGGCTCAGTCCTTTGAGACATGCTTGGGATAAAGGACCATATAAATAAATTAACTTGAACTTGAACATAATTAACAATGAATTTATAATGTCATTGCTAATCACTCACACGGAATTTCATGGGTACCTCACAGGCACATGTTAAATAGATATTAATGCTTGGTATACCACTGCTTTCTAATGTAAACGAGTTTGAAAAAGCTTTCCCTATGCACTCAAAATGAGCAGCTAACCATATTTATTGTTTATTTTTTATACTTGATTTTGCGGTGGCTTTTCTCAGGAATGAGAATGCAATTTGCAATGTTTTGTCTGAGGGAATCGGTGAACATTCCCCAAAAGTGTGATTTTTTTTCTTTTCTTGTGATTTATTTGGATTTTTGTTTTTGTTTGTGATCTAAAATCAAATCATTCATTAGGAATCATATGTAATTTGTTCCAGTGATAATAAAAGAGCACTGTTTAACTCAAGTAACTGGAAATATTATTGTGGAGCATGTGTTCTGAGTAACCAAAAAAATACATATTGGGTTGGGTTTGATGCAGCAGCATCTGTCTCAATGATTTGCCTCCTCTGTTGTCCAGGTGTTTCAGCCATTCTTCAGGTGCTTCGTGCAAAAGATTAGGAAATTGTTTTGCACTGTCTTTAGCAGAAATTTCCGTTGGTAAATGCGAAATATTCGTGTTTGGCATGTCTGCATACTCAGACCCAGGAACAAAGAAGTACGTTTGGTGACGTGTAATTTGACTTGACCATTTTATACATTATAAATATTGTGATTAGATTTTTGATTTTGGCCAGTTCCAATGGCCATAATATTCTGAGTTAATTGAGGGAAACAAAGACAATGAAAAGTCATCTAGCTATAGCCAATGCAAATGAATCTCCCTCATATCATATATATATATATATATTCTCTCTCTTTCATATATACTTGCATACCTCAATAACTGAATAGCCATGCATTTCCATTCTGAAGTGAGCAGCTATAAAGTATGCTGTTGTTGTTAAGGTGTTGTGTGTGTGTACCATAGACTGTAAAAAAACATCAGTATAGTATATCAGCAAGCCCAAAAGCTGCTAGTGATTTCATGGGAAGTCACTGGCGACCACTGGCAGATACAGTGCACAAAAAGTATCCGGAGAAAAAGAGGTCAACAGAGTGAGCTTAATCTTATCTGTTAAGATGTAAAATTCACAGTGATGTGGCATAAAAAGTGAAAAGGGGCAATATTCATAATCCCTCTTAAAGAAGTAGGGTAGGTCTGTGAACAGCTTTCTTTTTGATATAGAATAAGGAAAAGCACCAAGGAGTAGATGTAAGAATAGATCAGATATCCTACTTTGAGATTCTCTGTGAAAACAGGCCCAGTGTTATAAAAATACAATTCTACAAGCAGAAATCATATGATTTATTTTCAACTGTATCACCTCGGCAGAGTTAGAGTGAGGAAAAAGACTAATCTAGTAGGCTATATATCACAGGTGCATGCATTACATTGCTCATATGTATTGGTTTTCTGGATGATGGTACCTGGGATCTCCGTGTAGGGACCTGATTATGAGCACATTTTTTGTACATCATAATTTTCATATCATTTTTGTTCATATTTTCATATTCCTCTCATTTGTTATATATTGCATACATATTGATACATTTTAACTTACTTAATAATGCAGATATTTAACTTTTTTCTTATAGTAAGCGCTACTGCTATTACTGCTGCTACTGTATTTTGCTGTAATCCATTCTGTTTTCATACTTTCATCTAAACAATCCTACTTAGTATTTTCTTGTGTGGAATTATCAATATAACCCCCATTTATTCTATTCTTATTTACATTTATAATTTTATTTGCACTATCCTAGTACTATTTACTACTGCAACAGCCCAATTTCCCAACAGGGATGATCAAAGTTTAATCATATCTTTATACCTTTATATCTTATCATTTATTGCACCATGCACACCCTCTTCTTTAGTACGATGACATTACCATTTTTATATTATTGATTTAGGTTAACAGGTAGACAGAGGCATTAATACACGTGGGAAAATTATGTATTAGCTTGCATGAGTGTGACATTAACTAATTCTAATTATGATAGGAAAAATGTGTCATTATTACTACAGACCTTGTTACTAAATAAATAAATACAAACTTTTCCTAACACTGTACAAAAGGAGGGGGCTAGTATTATTGTCAATAATAACAATAATATTGAAGTAATATTGACAACTGGTTTCAAATGCAACATTGAGGGTAAAGTGTTGTGCTTATGTTAGGTTGGTCTTAAATGATAAGTCAACACAGTCAGATGACAACCAATGATCAATTCATATCGTGTCTACAGTATATTCTATGATGAAGGTATATGGCAATTAAGCCAATCAGAAGTGTAATATGTGCGGTAACTTTCCCATTATGGTAGAGAGACATTTAGCCACAAAGGATAGCACATGTTGTATCACGTTTTTGCATTTAGGGTGTTCTTCAACATCGCATTTGTATGAGCAGGGAACCTTTAAAAAATGTTAGAGGTTTCAACATGTCCTGTTTTATAAATAAAAGTTTTCTTGAATGTGCAGAAGGCAGAGAAAAAACTTTCCCTAAACTTGCAGCCGATGTAATTTAATTCTTAATCCTCTTAACATTGAATAAAGTCCTCTTGTGAGAAGCACAGTCGAGCCTGTGTGCCAGTGACCTCTTTATTGTGTGGCAATCATGCAGCAATTATTTTGACCTAGTTTTACATAAGAGAAGCCTGTGAAGAGAATGTGCACTTTTATAGTTATTTTATTTTTCTTCCATGTATTTTGTTTTTTCCCCCCTACAGTGATGTATTGCACTACGTAGATTTCACACATTTCACACATCTGAATGCTATTTTGTCCAAGTGTAAATTATTCTCCATGGAAGATTTTTTGACTACAGTCTCTACAGCAGGACCAGACTTTATTTGGGGATCCCTACCCTACTCCATGCACATAATAGCATGCATGGCCCAACTTGAAATGGCACCAACATTAGCACACAGTGTGGGCCTACCAATAAACAAAGGGACCTATTTTCAGCACACCCACGACAGTTAAACTGATCACAATAATTACACTTTTATAAAGTTTAATTAAAAACCTAACCATTACCAATTTATGAACATGAATCCTGAAGGCCTTTTGAATAACTGAATGTTTATAGGCAACACATAACAAAAAATAAATAAAAACCACACAAAGTTAAAGAAAGGATCTGTTAAAAAGGAAGGTTTATATACCCGTTTTAAAAGCATCAAGAGTCTGTGGTGCCCTCAGGTGTTCAGGGAGAGTATTCCACAGACGAGCTTGGTCATGGGTGCACGGAGAAGGAGATTGTTGCTGGATTGCAGGTCTGGGGCATGAGCAGTTCCTTGAGGTAGGGAGGGGCATTTCCATGAAATGATAGGTTCGCAGAATTATTTTGTATTGGATCCTGAGAAATCAGGATCCTGGCAGTACTGTTTTGGATGTATTGGAGCTTCTGTAGGCTCCTGCTAGGAATCCCGATGAGAAGTGTGTTGCAATAGTCCAGCCTTGAGGACACAAAGGCATGGAATTTATCTGCATCTGACAGGCTAAGAGTGGGACAGAGTTTGGAGATGTTCCTGAGGTGGTAGAATTAGGTTTTGCACTGATGATTGGTGTGGGTGTTAAATGTGAGGGTTAAACCTAATGCCTAGTTTGGAGACTGATGAGGAGAGGGGAATGTTTTGGCCAGAAAAGGTTTTGATTTGATCTTTATTTTTGTGGGTTATGGGGGAAAGCTGGACCTGGTGTGGGGTGCAAACCAAAATAGCCTCAGTTTTGGAGCTGTTTAGATGTAGGAAGTTGTGTCTCATCCAGGCCCTTATCTCCGCAAGGCAGGTGGTTAGTAATGATGAAGATGCAGAGGTGGTTGGGACAGTTTGAAGGTATAGTTGTGTGTCATCAGCATAGCAGTGGAATGGTATTCAATGCCGGCTAATGGCACGACTGAGGGGGAGTATGTAAAGGGTAACAGGATAGGGCAGATAACTCACCCTTGATGGACACCACAGCTGACAGTGTGTCCGGGACTTAAAACCTCCCAAAGAGAAAAACTCAGTTCTCCCAGACAGGTAGGACTGAAACCAGTTCAGTGTCAGAGAGTCCAATGGTGCAGTGAAGGCACTCAAGGAGGTCGTGACCGACAGTGTCGAACGCAGTCAGATCAAGGAGGATCAGGATGGGGAGCTAGCATCAGCCACCATCAGCAGGTCATAACCCTGACCAGAGCTGTTTCAGTGCTGTGGGCGGAACGGAAACTAGACTGGAACTACTCAAAGAGGTTGTTCAACTTTAGATGGTCCAGCAACCACTTTTTCCAGCAGGAAACAGGAATGTGAGGTTGGAAAAGGGCTTCTAATTGGCAAGAAGCTCTGTGCCTAGGGTGGGCTTCTTGAGAAGCGGTCTGTTGACAGCAGTTTTTAGAACAGGTCGGACATGACCTGCCTGGAGAGAGTGGTTTATAACTTGGGTGATCAGGGGATATAGAGCTGGGTTGTACGATTTTACCAGGTACATGGCACAGGTGGAAGGTTTCATCTAGCAGATGATGTCCTCAACATCTCTCTATGTGACTTCAGTGAAGCAGCAGAGACGCTGGGAAATCCCAGGCTGAGGGTCAACAGTGGGGACAGGCAGAGAGGAGGAGAGCAGATGGTGTTGAATTTTGCTCTGAAAAAGTCACAACTCAAGTTTTCAGTGGGACATGGAGATCGAGGACACCGCTCAGGATTTTATTGTAGAACTGATACACTGATGTGAAGATCAGGTCCTATGTCATATGGGTTGATGTTTTTCAGGCTTCTAAAACACATTTGGCGCTTGGCCTTGGTATGGTGGCAGAGAAATGACAGCTTCATTGAAACAACCTTGTGATCAGACACACCCAGATAATAATCCAGCAGATTGCTAAAAGGGGCAGAGTCAGGATGACCAGGTCAAGCGTGTACTCCGTGGTGTGTCTAGGGACATCAACATGTTGTTTTAGGTCAAGACATTACATTAGTTGCAGAAGCTCGGCTGTAAAGCAAGGGTGGCCCTACCATAGGGGCACGGGTAGGCACAGGCCCACCCTGTGATCTCATTGGCCCACAGCATACCCACCCAGTTTTAATTGGTTCTGAGTGGTGTCAATTAATGTACTTTGCTGCGTTTTAGCCCAAAGTCAATGTCACTCACTGAAGAGGATAACTAACGTTACAACATCAACTTCATCTGCAAATACGAGGTAAGAACACTAACATTATTTTATAGTTCTTAGGAATTGCATATACAGTATGTACATGAATTTAAAATATATTTAGCAAACATCTCGGGTTGCATGGCAAAATATATGAATATTTGGTAGGTTAACATTAAGTTGGCAACGTTACACCAAGACACAAGCTCAGGCTGCACTGCTTTGCAACTTGAATTGCAAGACAGCACATGTAATTGCTTGGTTTTTTATCACATTGTGTTTTAGAGTTGAAAGTTCATGTGGTTAGTCCTGCTTTCATGTGCTAATATATGATTTTAGCTAGCTATCTAACTTTAGCTCAATGGAAAGTCTAGCTTAGCTAACAAAAGCTAATTAGCTAACGTAACGTTACATCAACAATGTGAAAAAATGGTACAGAGTGGTTTGTAGTGTATGGTGAGTGGTGTGTTCTCAAGGTAGACTCTAGCCAAGCCATGAAAAGGAAGCAGGACATCCAGGATTTCTTTCTAAAGAGAAAACCAGGGCATAACAAGAACAGTGCAGGTCAACAAGATGATAACTTTCAGAGCAGCCATGAGCCATGATGGCCCAACTGGTCATGGTCAAGGTCAGAGTATGGCTATTTCTGATGCAGCCAGAGACCATCACGTTTTGAATAAACTAATTGACTAAATAACCTTATTTTTTATTTCCAAACATCGATGGCATTGAGTTGTATATATACAGTATGTTGTGTTTGTTAAACATATCACTGCATCATTTACACTTAATAGGCTACATTTAAAAGTATAATTTACATTTATATGAAATATAGTTAAAGAAGTGTTAACTATGTCAATTTATATTTTAACAGGTATCCAGGGAAGAGACCTTAGGAGATGCATCTGTCAGCAGGCAGTATCAGGGCCAAAGCAGCATCCACAAACCCCCAGGTGAATATATAGACATTAATTAAATTATTTATCATGTGCATATGTTATTTCTGCACTATACAGGTTTTATTTTAAAAGTATCATTGCCATTTAAATAAAATACAGCTAATGAAGTGTTACAGTATCTCAATCAATATTTGTAGATGTAGACCTACCCAGAGGGGAGACCTTGGACAGAGCCGAGACCTAAGACAGCGACCCCTGGTGGTGCACAAGGAACTACATGGTAGAATATCTTCAAACTCAAAATATTGTTACCCACCCTGTAGCAGGATGTGAATTGCTGTTTTGTAGTGCTTGGAATGCGTTTGTCTCTTAGTACATTTTGAGTGAAAAGAGTCAAGCTTGAACACCACTGTATGTTATTCATTGCTTAACAATGACCTACACCTAGACAATTGCAGTATGGACCATGAGGATTACAGTAGTTAACACAGACTCATTTTGAAACTTTGTATTTACAGACATTTCTCAGACAAGCGCTGTGGGCCCTGCACAACCTGTCCTAAAGGTCTTCCCTAGAAGTCAGCAGGGACAAAGTAGGAGGAGAGCCTTTAACCCCTCCTGGTACCAGACGTTTACTTGGCTTGAGTATTCTCAAAGCCAGGATGCCACACATTGTTTTGTGTGCGGGCATTTTTCACTGCCCTCTGCTCTGGAGACAACATTCTCCTCTGGTACTGGCTTTTCAAACTGGAAAAAGGCTTTAGAAGAAGGTGGAGGATTCCAGAAGCATGCCAAGGCAGATCACCATCTTAATGCAATGGTGGCACAATATTTATGGAGCCATTCATTGAGGTCTTCCATGAGCTGTTCAGATTGTGCAAAATTGCCATTGCCCTTCCTGTAAGCACAGGTGCTTACGAACGCAGCTTGTCGGCATTGAAATTAATCAAAAATCACTTGCGCACCACCATGAACAATGAAAGACTGAGTGACCTTGGAGTGCTAAGTGTGGAGTCCAAGAGAGCCACGGCCTTGGATATGGATGAGCTCATAAGGCTGTTTAGTAGCCAGCAGTGTGAGAATTATTGAGTATTGTTTATTCAACTTAAAGGAATGCTTCACCCTAAATCAAACCAGTTATATTTGGATTAAAATAGCATATTGCATCCCATAATATTTTGTTTGTTTGTTTTTAATGGAATCCATGGATTTTTCAAGATTTTGATCCCAGCTCTGCCAAATCAAGTCAATAGCTCCAGTAACCCCAATTCCCAAGATGCACCATCCTCCCCTCCCTTTGGAAAGGGATAGGTTCATGTAGAAAGGCTAACGTTAGCCTAGGTCAAAAACACATTAGATAGCTAGCGTTAACGTTATCAATCAATCTTTATTTATATAGCCCTTTTATACAAGTATGTCTCAAAGGGCTTTACATTGCATCATATACATAGTACATCACATCATGTACTACACTACACACAAACACATATATTTGTATGTCTTTGACTGTGGGAGGAAACCGGAGCACCCGGAGGAAACCCACACGAACACGGGGAGAACATGCAAACTCCACACAGAAAGGGCCAGGCGAGATTTGAACCTGGGACCTTCTTGCTGTGAGGCGACAGTGCTAACCACTGTGCCACCGTGCCGTAACGTTACTTACTTACTTACTCTGAAAGTCGCCCTCCCGGTCCTGAGGTTTGGGTTGCTTCTTCCAATTAGGCTTCGGCAACAGGAAAAATGTTTTTAGGACATTTGTGTTCAAAACAGCATTGAGGCGGGGTGCTGGTGATGCAGGAGTCCGGACCGGCCAACACTTCGGTAATAGCCACTGACCAGTCCAATAAAGTTGGTCTTATCTTATCTTCGCTAGCTAACATTAGCTCATTGTGCATGCAAATGCTATCGAACGTCGTCAGCTCATGTTTACCGCAAACAAAGCTAACGTGTTCACAGAACATCAAAACATTTGACAATGTATTATATCCCATGATTTAAAAAATCGCCATGTAGTGGAAATTTACTAATTGATGATTCCTTTCAATCTTACCGTTTGTCTCGTGGGAAGGTTAAAAAAAAAAAGAATGATCAGAATTGATCTGCACGCCAGCTGCAGTCCACAGTTCAAATACCACCAGCCAACACAGCAAGAGGGGGAGGAGCAGGTACCTGTGAATATCCCCACAGGCTGCTGGGGCATAAGACGATTGCCTGCATGTAACTAGACTGCACTCGGGCGAGGTGCCAACTTGCACCGTATAGCCGAATGTGTGTTTTTGACACCCATGACCTTGACCTTTGACATTTGACCTTTTTACCTTAAAATCAAATCAGCTCCAGGCTACCTTAGGTTGAATATACTGTATGTTCCATGTATGAACATATTAGGGTTCTTTGTTTTGGAGTTATGGTGGGAACATACATACATACCCACATACATACAGACGGCACTGAACGCTCTACTGAATGAGCTCTGCTGGCGCAAGTAATAAAGACTAGTTTTGTTGCGGTTAACATGAGTTCGACACAGCGGGACAGATCAAAGGATCATTTTCAGGTACTTGTATATCATTTGTGTAAATGGTACACAAAATGTGTGCATGTTGACAGGTCTGCAGTACCATGGCAAATGTGTTTGCCCACCTCAGGATTGATTTAAGTGATAGACCACTCAGACGTTCTTGTTCCATGGTGGGTTTTTAGCATTTTTTGGCCAAGAAATGTTTTGCTCCGCTGTCACTGGCGAAACTGTGGCTAGTCATAGAACTACTCAAAGATTTCTATATACTGCAGTTGCGATCGCTCCTCTTAATGTAAGAAGCTCAGCAGCTCCTGTGCAGCCATACAATTTACCTGCAGATCTGGGAGGCTCTGGGTATCCATGAACTCTTCACTCCAGTCCAGGTCAGCATGCTCTCCAGTGGTTAGTGTGTAGGAACATTGCATCAAGGTGAGAGAAGTTGAGAACCTCAAACGTATCTCAATGTAGTGAAATAATCCTCCAAAAACTGGATGGCACAGTCTACCATTAAATTGAAAAAGGATGTTTCACACACCATAGCATCATCAGGTGCTTCACGGGCTAAGTGCCTCTTTCAGCTCCTCAGCTTCATTTCCCCTGCCTTTCTATAATGGCTTTCTAGTCAGTTAACCTCACTTCTCTGACAGGAATACAATATTTTTGTCACAATAAAGATCACACTTTTGATTTCAAGCAATCAATAGTGCTGCCATCTATCATGATGGCAACCAAAGGACCTGGGCTTCAACACTGAAAAAGGGATTCAAAGCTCGTCCTTGCTAGCATGAATGACACCTGCAAAATCTACAATCTTATTTTGTCACAATTCTTTATCTGGGAAATCTGCAAAATTGGCAGGTACTAGATGTGTGTGTGTGTGTGTGTGTGCTTTTTATATAGTTGTCAAGAGGATGAAAACGTATCAAGATCATGTTACGTAAGCATATTGTTTAATACTTGTGTTAACCTGTAACTCATCTGATGGCGAAAAGTGTATTGAAACCCTTTTTTAATTTTTTTCATAAAATGTTTACAACCTAAGCCGGCATTAAGTAACTGAATTAAAAATTGTTGTCACACAAAGTAGTAACTCCATAACACAAGTAAATCTCAACAAGAATTCATTGTTCCACAACTCTGTGACATATTTCTTCAGTGTCCTTGTGGTTCTTTTGAATAAAGTTGTTTGTTCAAGCTCATTTGCTTTAGTTCACTATCGTCGTCTGTCTCGATTGCTTCCTTTGTTTCATGACTTTATCAAATGTAGTCTACTTTTAAACATAGTTTCTTATTCAGTTAACATTACATTACATTACGGCATTTAGCAGACGCTTTTATCCAAAGCGACTTACAGTACATATCATCATTACATTACAATACATTATGGCATTTAGCAGACGCTTTTATCCAAAGCGACCCACACATCATCATACCGTTTGCAGAGGCAACCATGCAAGGTTGCCAACCTGCTCAACGGGAGCAATTTTGGGGTTAGGTGTCTTGCTCAAGGACCCTACGACAGTTTGTTGTTTTCCCCGGGAGGAGCTGAACTCGAACCTTCAACCCTGCGGTTGCTGGGCGGGAACTCTACCTCCTGAGCTACTGCCGTCCCATACACCATGCACCACACTACACA
>OMOT01039948.1:0-30797 GCA_900312575.1 Acanthochaenus luetkenii | reverse complement strand
ATGCTGCCTTTTTGTATTTATTTTTAAGTAACATGGGTCCTGCTTTGTTTTCTTTGTGACAAACAACCTGAGGTAAAGGAGTCCTGCTACTTTGCTGAACAGTTACTCCATATTGTTGGTTATGAAAACAGTTTTTGGATGAAGTGCCCGTGCTATGTAGTGTAGGGGATGTTAAGCCACTAGGTGTATTTGGTCCACAGTAAGAAAGCTGTGAATATTACATTACATTACAGTATTTAGGAGACGCTTTTTATCCAAAGCGACTTACATGTCATACCGTTGGCGGAGGCAGCCATGCAAGGTACCAACCTGCTCAACGGGAGCAATTTGGGGTTAGGTGTCTTGCTCAAGGACACTACGACAGATTTATTTTTTCCCGGGAGGAGCTGGACTCGAACCGCCGACCTTGCAGTTGCGGGGCGGGAACTCTACCTCCTGAGCTACTGCCGCCCATCACACCATGCACCACACTACACACAAACACATATATTTGCATGTCTTTTTGACTGTGGGAGGAAACCGGAGCACCCGGAGGAAACCCACGCGAACACGGGGAGAACATGCAAACTCCACACAGAAAGGGCCAGGCGAGATTTGAACCCAGGACCTTCTTGCTGTGAGGCGACAGTGCTAACCACTGCGCCACCGTGCCGCCCCTATATATAGTATATTGGGTCCTAAGAGTCTGAGTGGAGGTATGAACATGGGAGCTGAATAAACTTCGGCTTCTGTATATTTTGACTCAATATACATATACCAGTACTAGCGCATGCACTTTCACATGCACATGTACCTTTCAGTATACTTACGCTGTTAGATGGGGGTCTAAGGTATGCTTTTTAAATGTATACAAAAGTGTAAACTCAAACAAAACATATATTATTGGTATATTATTACAATATAAATATTTAACTTTGTAACATCAGCCGTCATATTAAAGAAGGAATCAAGTTTTGGGTCTTCTCCCAGAGCCTGAAAGCTCCTTGGCTCCTTTACCATCATCACTATCTCGAGCCTCTTGCCCAGGTCAAAGCCCAGCACATCTGGCTCTATTTATGGTGTCTCCGCTTGTGTTAGCTGTGATGTTATGACAGCTGAGCGACTGAGGAGATTACGCTAAGAGGACACAGAGCCCCCTCTCCATGTTCTTCCTCAGTCAAGGGTCAGCGGCCTTGTTTAACCAAAAGAAGAAGAAAAACCTGAGGTTATTCAGCAGTGCTTGCAGTGCAGCTGTTCCCCTCCTGTTGTTATCCGCATTCAAGTTTTCTTTGTTTGCTCTCACAGGAAGTTTGTTGGAGATTGCTGACGTTTTTGGAGGGAGAGCCTTAAAGGGGGTTTTCACCCCCGCCCCACTGTGGTCATCTCCTGAGAGAAGTGGGAGGGGCTAAAGATCAGGTGGACTCGTCGGACGTGACAAAACCTGACTGTAAGTCCTATTGTAATTCCAGATTACCTTTATTATCCCACACAGGGAAATTCATTTGGTCCAGTGCTCCAGACATAAAAACACCATAAAATCCACAGTAAAAACAATCAAATACACATTAAGACCGCAATATAATCATAATAAAACACATGAAATCACATTGAGACAGAGTAAAACAATAATGTCAAATAATAAGTCAATCCAAATCAATAAAATGTGTAGACCGTGTCGCTGCACAGCCTCACAGCAGCTTGCATAAAATTCACAATTACATATGTAAACCCTTGTTAAAACCCTTGTAGGAAGCTTATTTACACTCATTATGTTTGCTTTACATGTTACCACATTTTACTAAACCATGCGCCAGATGAGTTAATCAAGTCAATCATTTTCAAAAACAAAAATCACCTTTTTACAGTTTTTGTTCTCCCTTTTCAGAAGACTTATCAGTGGCTATGTGGGGGGGAAATATTAAAAGAAAATGTATATAATTATAGCATTTTCAACAACTTAGTAATTTTGTGTAATCATTTCAGTGTTGTTCATTTTTGTCATAGTATCATTTTAAAATTCCCCCTAAGTTGAGTTACCTTGCCATAGACTTAAACATGATATACCATATTATACCACTCGGTAGAAGAATATCCACCGAACTCTCATCAAGGTGAATCAAGAGAATACTGTACATTATGTTTGCGTGCACCCTGCGAAGCTCAAATTGGCCACAGTAATGGATGAGCATGGAGAGCTGTGTTCCTGTTAATGGCCTTTCTGTATTACACCCATTGCTGATTGCGTAAGGCTGTGCTGGTCATGATTTTGAAGTGCTTTTCCAAAGCGGCAAAAAACGCTCTTGAGAGTTTTCAATCAAAGCTTTGTCTAACCCATCCAGGTAGACCAATAAAGACTTTAAAATGCTTTGTGACAAAAACTGTTGTTTTTCTGGGTCAAGCAGGGGTTTTGTCCTCGGGAGCCCTGAGCCCTTATTTGACAGTATGAGGGCTCATGTTGGAACACCTCTCTATTCATACCCCCTTTCAAAGTGCCCGCCATTGTACTGTGATCCCTCTTTTTTGGTTGGCCATGTATACATCCGACATGGGTCTGTTGTGGAGCATTGTGTGTCAGTCAAAGTGAATACAAGCCCACAACTTACATTGCTTTCCATTGACAGCGGGGGAACAATGCATCAGTTTGGTGTGAAGGTCGCATATAAAGAGTACTATGGAGCTAGATGTTGTGTCGAAATGGGCCGCTGGCTCAGTGGTGGCATTTGGGTCCCAATGTGTATTATCATTATTTGTATTATCATTATTGATGATGCAAAGACGTCAAAAAGATGGGGGGATGGGAAAGAACAGCAATGTGGGTGCATAGGCGTGAAACATGATCAGTCCGCTGAGCTGAATAGAGGTATTGTCATGCCAAAACTGTAAGAGAGAGAGACAGAGGGATGAAGAAAATGACTTGCATTGCTTTCATATCTTGTCACCCACTTGCTTGACAATTTAGGCACTGTGAAGTACTAGTTTGGATGTACGAGCGTTTGTTCACATCTCACATTCTTTACTGAAAAACTTTGTTGTGTACAGTACCAGTCCAAGAACATCAGAAAGTTGGAAGTCCTACCCTCTGTCCTAATTTACATAACTTGGCAGGCAAATGCACAACATCTCTCATCCACGCATAAACTGATTGATATCGAAGTGTTTTTATATGGCAATTTTTATAATTAAAATCTAGCCCAACATGCATTCCTATGGATATATAGCTGACAGCTGCCTGATTTAACATTATCTTTCATTTTCTTTTTTCAGTTTTCAATTATACATTAACCTCGCCCTTACCCCTCTGTTGGAACTTAGTTTTAGCACCTGTCTTTCCAGCTACCAGAGTAAGGAAACATTAATCCAAACCAGTGCCACACTGAGAGCGCAGCTGTCACATTTTGTTGTTGTTGTGTGTTTGCCATTTATGCCTTTACTTGAAAGTTCATTATAGACAGAGACGGGAACGATTGGGAGAGGGAGAACTCGGGATGTTGCAGGTATGTGGTATGCACCACCTGTATACATTTTTCTACCACGTTGTCTTTGCCCTGTGTGTTGAACTCCAATTGCCTCCAGGGCTCTAGTCTTTGTCAGTGCCCATATTTTCTCCTTCCTTCCCTTTTCTTCCTCCTTTTCTAACCAGAGTCGTCCTCTTGCTCAATGTTAAATGAGGGCATGACCACACTTGGATGTGCTGTGACAAATTGGCACAGAGGAGGCAGATGGTGACGGGGAGGAGATTGGTCGTCACACCGTTTGCAGAAGTGACATGAATTGATCTCACTGCCGCAGAGCAACCACACATGCTCCGCTTGTGTAATCCTGACTTGCATACCCCCGCCCCCCTCAAACGCACAAGCACACACACAAACCAACAAACTCTGACACACAGGCCACCCTACACCGGCTTTCCCTCCCCATTAGTATCAATGATGTGTGCAGCGGAGCTCAAACTGTCAGTGGCTCTGCGCTCTGCTCCGCTTGGAGGAGAGGCGAAGGGATGCTGAGGGATTTTGACAGAGAGACAGAGCTCAGACTAATGGTAGGGCCTCAACATAGAGGATCATACTATAGAGGAGCATACCAAGCAGCATTGTACTGTACATGTCAGGAACCAGGCTGTTCTATTTACAGAGCTACCATCTTCACAGTGTTTACCCATGAGGCTCTTGTACAGCTTGATTAAAATCCCCATGGGTATTTTTCATTCTCGCATGACTTCTGGATAGTTTGTCTGCTAGGACTGACATTGCTCATTAGGTTATGTCCTGGGGATATGAAAATGTTGCCAATGGGGTATTTTTTAAAGCTGCATTAGGCAAGATCTTTATATAAATATACACCCGTGTTAGCAGCCTAAATCACAAAGTTGGCTGCAACAGAGAAGGGTGTCTCATGCCTCCTAATTGAGACCTCTAGGTTCGCCCCATATGCCCAAATTAAATTCTGCTGTTGCGAACGGTCACTTCTCCATGCACTGGAAGGGATTAATCTAAACGTTATGTTTAGTGAAATCCAAAACTGTCTCCTAAACAGCAGCAAGCGAGCTTTCTGTCCAGAGAAAGTTGGACAAACAGTTACTTCTTTCTACCATTTGGAGCCAGATTTTCATTAAAGCCCGTGTGGACGCTGTGCAGGAGGATGGTATAATTGCTGGCTTTAGCTCACCTCACCTGGAACGTGACAGGATAACTTTCCCACAGTGTCTTAATATTCAGTGAACTCACGAGCACTAAGCTGGGAATATCGATTGGCAGATGTGGTGTATCCTCCAGGAAGTAGGAGTTGTGATTCTCCCCCAGAACCTCATGCCACCAGAGATAGTAGATGCAGGGATTTGAAAAAACGAAAGCGCAAACCTTCCAAATGGTTGACGGCCTCGCAGGTTTTTCTCTCATGGAATGATTTTATTGATCTCTGTTTGACCTATTATTCAGCAGTGGCGTGATGAGCTTTATAACACCAATGAACCATATTGACTTTTCCTCTGAAACATGCCTCTCAGCCTAATGTTTAGACTTCAGAGGAACGTTTTGCTGAGTTTCATGTTTATCAACAGCTGATAATCCTCACATCTTATTGAGGCTAGTTAAACTAGCCAGCTCAGAAAAAACTAATTGGAACCTCATACAGCATGGAATGTTATATGGAATGTCCACACAATATTAGACACTCCAAGATGTTGGACAGGAGCCAGTTTGTTTCAGGAACACACAAATGCGTACACACACACAGACAGACAGCAAGCTGTGAGGAGAAAAACAGCACTCCCTTTGTGATAACAGCTCTTCCACTGTCAGCACAAACAATCTGCAGTCCTCACTTCCCCATAACTAGGACTAGTGTTTTCATTTGCCATGTTCATAGAAGAAAAACTCCCAGAACATTGAGTGCAAAACTAAATCTGTAGCCGAGCATGTTTTAAATAAATCTTCTTGCTGTAATGGGAACCAAATGCCTCGAAAAGTGCATAACAGCTTCCACAGTGTCAGCAGACATGGCTGAAACCTACTACATGCCATGCTGCCTAAATACACATAGTGATGGCTAGATGGAGACATCGGTGTCATGGACGGGATTCAGGTGGTGGTTGTGTGTTTTACTTTACCCTGATTTCTCTCCTCCACTCTCAGGTTTGAAAAGTTTAGCTAATTTAGATAATGAAGGCGAGATCACTTGAAGTTCTGGTGAAAGTCAAGAAACCCTCCAATGCTGTCTTAACGCTGTTTATAAATACAATTCAAATGAGCGAAGGGTCAACAGTTTAATATATTTTTTTGTCTTAAATAACATTAAGGTCACAGAATATTGAATCCATTTGAGTTTGTCTGGAATTAAACCTAATTTATGGTAATTTCTATGCTATTGCATAATGTTTACTTTGAGGGCAAAACCCAAGTTAATTCAATTATCATAGTTAATATTTGGCCATTCAAGTTCTGTCACTTTCACCCTTCAGATAATTAAAATTGATCTAGTTGGACAGTTGGCTGGCATCCAAAATAGCTGCTTGAGATTGAATAGAATCTCCATTTTTAGCTGTTGGCCGTTTGCACTTGTTATCTTGACATTGCCCCCCTGCACGCACTCGCCAAGGTGAAATTGTGTTTTTATTACATAATTGGTAGATTCTGATGATCTCTTCTTTCTCATCACAAATTAGCTTCTGTGCATAATGTGGAGGATTGGCCACATGTCATATGTGATATTAAATTAGGCCAGTTTCCTCCAAACCAGGTGCTTAAACTTAGTTCCAGGGATCCTGCTCCTTTTCCACCATGGTAGACTTGGATCAAACAGGGATTATCCAGGAACACTGAAGGGGACAATTTCATTGAATGATAAACTTCACGGTTTGATTCTTCTAAGTGCACTCTAAGGAAAGGAATAGTTGGAGTTACATCATGGCAAGGTAACTGCACAACCCAAACCTCTACTTTAAGCACCAAGAGAAGACATCTGCAGTAGGGGTGGGCGATATAGACTTAAAATAATATCACAATATATCAGGGTAATTTGCGGTAACGATATTCATGACGATATTAAAACAAAATACTGAACATTGTTTTATTGGTGATTGCAGCAGCATTTATTAGTGCAAATAGTGACAACATAAGTCAAACATAAAACTATGTATAGTAATGTTTTCCTTGGAATCTTCAGTAAAAGTATAAATAACTCAATTGTTTAATATTTTAGTTAACCAATAACTAAAACTTTAAAAAACTCAAACGTAACTTAACCTTATACTCTTCAGGAGCCTGCTAAATAGTATCACCTAATAAAATTGACCTCAAATTTGAAGTACAAATAAGTACAAATGTAAACAGCAGCAATCCAAACAAACCTTCAGTCAAAATGTAAACACTGCTTATAAAAATAGAATGAAAATACTGTTAAAACTTAAAATAAAGTTGCCTCTAAATGTTGGTGTAAACATAAAATGGATTACCATCAAATGAGGTATAATGTCAGTGCTGGAAATGTACAGGTTAGAAGTAGCCATCCAGCTGGCAGACGCATCACAGTTTTAGATTATTTGTCAACAACTCCAGCATCAGTGATCAGATTCACTGATGCTGGCTTAAGATCTTTGACAAGGTATGATATTCCCTCCAATGCTAAACAGCCTCTTTAAGGCGGTGCTGGTGGCAAGGATGCACAGGTATTCTTTTGCTAAACGGCTGATCCGAGGGAAGTTGACTTCATGCAGCTTCCACCACAATTTAAGTAGCTTTTTAGTTCAGCCTTGATTGTCTCTCTCAGACAGACCTCTCTTCTCTTTTGCTGCGCTCTTGAAAAAGCTTCGAAAAGACCTCCTTTGGTCTCTTGGTTGTTCCTTAAGTGTCTTCTACTGATTCAAGAGGGGTTTCAGATGCAGCTGTGCAACTCTGCTCTGACAGAAGGGATTCCACCTCTCCAACTGCTTTGGCTTGATTGGTTTTTATCTCCTCTTGGCTCATGTGTTGAGTGCGGAACCATGGGTCAAGCATAGTTGCTATACTTATCAGTTCCTCAGTCATAGGGTGTTCGTATTCGCTGTTCATCTAGTCCAGTATTGACTTCTTTATTATCTTTGTGAGGTCTGTCATTGTCCTTTGCATGTAGGATGTCACTGTTGAATATCTGAAGAACAGATGTAATGCATGAGATGGTGACGTAGTCTTCAGCAGAGAATGCATCTGTGAGGACCTAGAGCCTTGCTCACAGAATCAATAAACCTCTACATCTTGCCTTGTTAGCACCAGGTGTCTGGTTGACCTTTCAGCAGCCAATACCTGTGTGATGGCCGCTGGATCATCTTTTGTCTTGATCCCCCATCGTGTGGGAGATTTTGTGACAAGTTTGTGCTGAGGCAGGCCCATTGGGGAAATGCCGGTGTCATAGCAGCAATTGGCAGAACAGCTGACTGGCGCAGGGATCGCTGGTCATGTTGACCATGTTGAAAAGTCTGATGGCTGCCGGCACAAAGGAACGCCACTCCATCCTGCAATGTGGCTGGAGGTGCTCCTCATCAGCCTCAGCTCATCGTAGACAGGGTTAGAGGGGTTCTCCAGGATGTAATTGATCCTCCTCTCTGCCACTACCTCCATACTATCCAGTTTGACTCCTACAACAGAGCTGACCTTCTTTACCAGCTTGTTCAGTCTTTTGGCATCCCCTGCCTTGATGCTGCCTTCCCAGCATGCCACAGCAAAGAAGAGTGCATTACAGACTGGTAGTACATCTCATACATCGTAGGCAAGGTTGTCTTTGAAAAGCATTTCCTACCTGGGACGTTGTATCTTGGGTCGAGCTTCTTAACCAATCGCTTAAAGCCCTCCTTTTCGACCGTTTGGATTGGCATCATATCCTTTGGTAAACAATATGTAACTGCTTTAGTCATTTCATTCCACAGATTACTTTTCCTATCATATGGAGTGCTACTTGCGAGTGCTACTTGCGAGTGCTACTTGCGAGTGCTCCAGCTATGCTCGGTTGAGTTAGCGTTAGTTGCTTATATCGTTCTGGTGACGAGAACGCTGTAGGCTATTATGCGTTGTAGGGTATACAAATGCATCAACACGTCATTGCGCTGCTATAATATTAATATCATGATATGACACTTTTTTTCGTGCATTAATTTATACCGGTATTATTTTGAACGATATGATATGGCACAGCCCTAATCTGCAGCACCAAATCACTGACGGGAGCAAGGAAATGAAATCACCAAGATTAAAGTTAATCTCCAAATGTCTGATTCCTGTGCTTGAAAAATGCCTCGTTCCTGAAAACCGCCAATTTTAGTTTATAAATGTGATACAATAGAACACAGTCGTTGGAGCTGCCTTTGCCAATTTGCCATTCAGTTATAGTAAACTATGCTATTTAAGCATACGCTTAAATCTGAATGCCTAGTGAGATTAATTTAATTCTTCAGTCAGACATTACTTCACCATAGGCTGCACAGGATAACAAATTGGCACAAGATAAAATATTTATTTTGGTTGTAACTCCACCAGCACCTGGTTGGAGATCCCATTCCTCCTTGATTGGCACTTCATATCTCTGGGAAGTGTTAGTCCCATACTTAAAAACGGCACCCCTGCTTTATGAGGCATCAGTTGCTAGTTTGGGGTTTTATGAACCCTAGCGCCCAGTTGTCGCTCTAAATGGAATGTTTTGACAGTTTCTTTTAAAGCCCGCCCCCCTGTTTGTAGTGAAAGTAAATATGGGTCTTAGCTAAAATTCCTTAACAAAAATATTTGTTTTGATTTGGATGGGCGCCATGCCACAGTTTAAAAATGTAGGCCATAAAAAAAGCCACACTCTTAAACGGTATACTTTTAAGAGAGTAAGTGTTTATAGGTCTTTGGTTCATGCTATGATACTGTGTCAAACACATGCATAAGCAAACAATAAAAAGATAAATGGCAACTGTTCTTCCTCACGTATAGTTCAGAGTTCAGGCAGAGTGCCTTTCATCACATAATTTGTTTCATTGCACCACAACCAAATAAAAGATAGCATGTTGTTTTAATTCAGAATGAAACCTCGTTCCAATGGCAAGCCAAAATCCAGGATTTTATTGTGTACATCAGCTATAGGTACAGTTATTATTACACAAGGATTTTTTGGAAGGTTCAGACTTGCTGATGGAAAGTAATCTACAATTTTTGATCAGACTGCAGCTCTAAATATAGGTCCATTTTGCTTCAAACACGACTAATATTAACAAATCAACTACAGCTTCAAAATGCATTTAAAGCTCTATTTGATAATTTGGTACATCAGCGGCAACTCTGGTCAGAATTCGCAACTGCACTCTGTTCATTTTACTATCGTTGCACTTTTAATGACATCGGACAACATGGCACCCACAGTGCCTCCTCCGTAATGAAAAATCTGCGGCGATTGAGCATCAAAGTCATTGTGTCGGCTTGGGAGTATTTCTCAAGAGAGCAAAAAAAAGTATCTGCGAACTAAGCAAATAAAGCCAGGTGGCTGATGAACTCCAGGAATAGTTTGACAAACCCTATCACCAGTGACAAATTAAAGTGTCAGTGGCCGCCGTACGGGGCATCACATTTCCCGTGTTGTTCTGTGATAAGCCTTGCCACCAATATGAACCAGCAGCACGTGGCTGTCTGGATAACAGTCAGAGGAGGCTATGAGGAGAGAGGTACAGTAACAGGAGACCCAGGCAGATGCTTGTCTCTAGGTATTGATTGGGCCAGACGTCCAGACGACTGTTATAGCTACTGACACAGGCAAACTGGATGGCTGGTGGCTATCTCTCTCTCCATCCCTACTGTAGCTGAAAGGAAAATGTTAACTCAGTCCTCATGTTGCACAATATGTGTCATATGACATGTAAGTCACTTTGGATAAAAGCGTCTGCTAAATGCTGTAATGTAATGTGTCATTGTTTTTATCCTATAGAACAGGGGTATTCAATTAAAATTCTCAAATATCCAGTTAGCGAAGATTTCCTCAAGCAAAGGTCCGGAACATCATAATGTCTAACTTGCGTTATGGTTCAGTGCCATATATATTGTAGTAGCCTAGTAGATGTATCAACATCTGTATGTAGTCAACAACTGTCAACTAAAATGCAGAAAGTACAATTCAATAATATTTTTACAATATTTATTGTCCGTTTTCACATTGAACTGGAGGAATTCTAGATAATAAGTAATCTAATAATAAATAATAGTAAAATAAGGGCTGCATTTAAAAGTAAAATGCATAACAGAGCTTTTGAAAAATGCATCTTAAAATCAAGTGCTAGAGTGTAGCTTGAGTTTCCCTATGGCAAAACAGGCCGACAGCATAATACTACCACCACCATGCTCGACGGTAGGTATGGTGTTCTTGGGCTTAAAGGCCTCACCTAGTCTCCTCCTAACGTATGTATGGTCATTGTGGCCAAATAGCTCAATTTTTGTTTCATCTGACCACTGAACTTTCCTCCAGAAGGCCTTTTCTTTGTCCATGTGACCACAGGTAGAGACCACAAACTTCAGTTGAGCCTTAAGGTGCTGCTTCTGGAGCGAGGGCTTCCTTCTTGCACGGCAGCCTCTCAGCCCATGGCGATGTAAAACACACTTGACTCTGGACACTGACACCTGTGTTCTATCAGCTTCTAATTCATCACAGACCTGCTTTTTGGTGGCTCTTGGCTTACTCTTGATCATCCTGACCGATTTTCTCTCCGTAGCAGTTGATAGCTTGCATTTTCTTCCTGATCGTGACAGTGACACAACTATGCCATGCACTTTATACTTACAAACAATTGTTTGCACATTTGATCTTTGGGACCTGTAGCTGCTTTGAAATCACTCCAAGTGACTTTCATGACAAGTCAATGATCCGCTTTTTCAGATCTGCGCTGAGCTCCTTAAACTTTCCCAATATAGCATTTGTGGCTGAGTCTAATGAGTGTATCAACGAGCCCTATTTAATGAACTCAGAGAATTTACCAGCTGTAGTCAATCATAATCACACAAGAAATTAAGAGGCCATGCCACAAAGCAAATTTCATTTCCACAACTTTCTAAATCAGCAAAATGTATAATTCATGTTTTTTATATATATATATATATGCACCATCCAAATAGAAGCGTGCATTCACTCTCTCAAGCTCTTGCTCTCATACACCGACACACTCAGCCTCTTGTCAAGGCAGCCACAAGAGTAATGGCCCCAGGTCCCCTCCTGAACACAGACTAATGAGAATCTCAAATCCGACAAGCAGAGTGCATTTATCACGCCCTCACACTTAATGACACACCGCCCAGGCTCAATAGCACGCTCACGCCAGTATCTAGCTCCATTATAGATGGCCCTGTTTGTCCCCTTGCTTTCCCATTATTATGGCTTCTTGCTCAAACCTAGTGGAAGGATGAGTAGAGAGGAGAGGTGGCCGAGAAGAAGTTAATCGGAAGAAGTGGTTAGTCTGGTGGCAACAGAAAGCCTTTGTTTTTCTCTCCTGTCTTATTTCTTCATTGTCATTTTCCTGTGTGAATTGGTCTATTCTCAACTCTTTTATTCTCTTTGCGTCTTCTGCAATTCACTACTGTCTCGAAACCTCATATGCAGATGAATGGAAAGCAGAATGGTAACAGAGTCGACAGATGAATACTACATGCACTGCTTTGATCTACCACTATGAAGTGTGGTTTTTATTTGTGGGGAGACATGGAGCTTTACTGACAGTTTGCTGACGTCACGGTACACAAATTCAGGATATTGAAGTTCACCTTTCTCATACAGTTACACCTCATTGCCATTTGGAGCCACATGCGAAGGTGCCTATTGCAGCTATAAGAGTAAGGACTTGACAGTAAAAGTTTATAATTTGTTATTGTTTTCTCCCCTGAAGGGAAGTTGGTGTTTTACACTCTTAGTATGTTTTCTTCATTGCGATAGTAGGAAAGCTGAGCAGCAGACAGACTATGAGACACAGGTAAGAAGAGAAGACCTAGGTAAAAAGTTTATGGTGGGATTATATTTTAGACCAGCAGAAGTTTGTATGATTCCAGAGGTAACTACTGCTCTATCAAGTGCTTTTTATCCTCTGGACTGTGCAGAATTGAAAATGTAAGCCTCTTCATTTATATTTATATGAGCAATAGGCTCTTCCCGCCTTCCATAGGAAATGTCTGCACTCACCCATAACACTGTAGAAGTTAGGGATGGGCGGGAGTACTCGAGTACTCGTTCAGGACCTTAGTATTCAAAAATTGTGTAATTTGCCTAATTATTTGCATTAAAAATATATATATATTTGTTAGTAAAAAAAAGAAAGAAGTAATGACATGTTTATAATAAAAATAAAAATATATTTTCTAGGTACCAAATCATGTCATAAATCAAGCAACATAGGTTTTGGCAAGCGGTATCTATTTACAAGCCATTCTGTGCTTTCAGCAAATACATCAGCGCCATCTCTGAAGATGCGCTTCCTGCAGAGTGCACAGTGTGCTAAATCTTCCTGTAATGCAATATGAGCCATTTTCATTCATTTTGAAATACCTGTCACAGATGTCTTTTATTGATTTTGACACCAATTAGCCAGCGCTACATGCCTGTTTCAAAGTACTTAATTAATTAAGCATGGTCAGACCTGTGCTTGAATGTAAGCACATTCTTAAGTACAAGTTGATAAGTTCTACACTTTGTTGAAATTATCGTACGCATGGATTAGGCACAAATCTGTGCGTATGCACTGTTGATAAATGAGGGCCCTCTACTGCCCTTCTAACAGATTAATTGACTTGACTTTCTCAACTCATGAAATAGGTTGCATTAAAATTAAACATCTAAGTAGACTATATTTCCCGAATGTATCCTGTTGTATGACATGGATCATTGTATACTGTATATATGCCTCATCTGACTAGTGTGCCTCATTTTCACAGCAATTTCACACGGTTGATAAGTTGGTGCTGCCTTTCATGCTCAGTGCCATTGACGCCATATCTGTCAGCCTAAAACTGAGTGGTGGAATTAATTGCCTGGCTGATTCCAGACCAGTGAGCTGCGAGACATCATTTCCCTCATCCTCATCCTCCATCCTCCTTCTCTTCCTCATCTAGAGTGACTGCCTCTCCCACTGTATCTGTTCCATGTCCCAGTTAGAACAAGTCAGCCAGTGTTTGATACTACTTCAGACAGACACAACATAGCGCTTGGTGAGGTGAGAAGAGCCACACTACTCCTTCTATTGTTTAATTTGCCTATGGTCATTGACTTTTCTTGGGCGAGAGAGAGTCGTTATAGCAATAATACGAGATAAATGGAGCTTGAAAGCTTCGGGGCCTTGCAGTATGCGTCTGTATGATGTCATCAGTGTGAGACAGTGGTAATACTGGTGAGATCAGCTGCCACTGTGGGCTACTGCCCTGGAAGGTAGGATTGTCCTGATCAGTTCAGACTTCTGGTGTGTGATGAAGCTGACACATGGATGTCGGGTTTGAGTGGAGAAGGCGTTTGATAATTGGATGCATGCTTTTCGTACAGAGACTGTTTGTCCCAAAGACAATGATGAAGCGTTTAATCTCCCCAGGAACAGCGAACCACACAGGCATTATGATGCCATTATCTCTCCCTGAGAAGCCTCTCTCTTACCCTTGATTTATATTTCCCTTCATCAGCATTGACCGCTCAGATTGCAAAATCATTCATTTATAAAAGCAAGGCTCGCTGTTTCTGTTCTTGTTTGACTGAAGATGCACCAAATGTACTTTTGTCACACATTCCCCATGTAGCCTTTTCTCCTCTTCTCTTCCTTATAATCTTGTTGGGGTAATGTGACAGGGATGGATCTGCTGGGTGACGTCTGTGTGATTGCCTCTACTAACAAGGGATACAGGCAATGGAAGGATTTTCACAGCTATTTATCTTCCTTTGATCAATTCTCAACTACTCTGTCTCCCTGTGTTTCATCTTTTAAGTAGGAGCTCTGTGTTAGCACACTTGAAATTGCAAGCTATTCTTTTGGCAACACTACCACCCATAATCAGGAGGCCTCTCCATTACATCACAGTGAAATAAAGGGTTTTCACTGAGTGAAGGCAGCAGTGAGAAGGGGGGGCTTGTAAAGTTCCCTCATTTGAATGAAGCCAAACTTTAGAGCTCTGCCACTCATAATCTATATAGATGAGCTTATGCCCAGTCACTTATTTTTATATCTATTATTTGGGGGAGTGTTTATTTGTCCTAGTCTTCCTTGAAGTAAGAAAATATGCAGGTTACAGTACCGGAATGTATTTATTGTAATGTGTCTATTTATTGTAATTGTAATGCAATTATTCTAATGTGTCTATTTATTGTAATTGTAATGCAATTATTCTAATGATTATAGTAATGATATTAGAATATTATGTTTATTGTATTGGTGTCTTGCAATCCCGTGTGGGATGGACTACTTATGTAGCAAGACACAAAAAGAAAATAATTAATTTGTTCATTCATTCATAATCCACTTTTCATCGAGAGATAATACAATTTCTGGTAGATTGATAAGTTATGTAGGATATCTTTCAAAATAAGAAGAGCAAAAGAGTTTGAAATGTAATCGGTACAACAAGAGATGAAAGAGCATCTGTGTTAATGGTGAAGTCTCACTCTTTTTGTCCGTAAAGCTCTCACAAAGGTGGTCCTGCACCCTTCGGGGCTGCAAAAGAAAAGGTTACGCCAAACATTACATTACAGCATTTAGGAGACGCTTTTATCCAAAGCGACTTACATGTCATACCGTTGGCGGAGGCAGCCATGCAAGGTACCAACCTGCTCAACGGGAGCAATTTGGGGTTATGTGTCTTGCTCAAGGACACTACGACAGATTTTTTCCCGGGAGGAGCTGGACTCGAACCGCCGACCTTGCAGTTGCGGGGCGGGAACTCTACCTCCTGAGCTACTGCCGCCCATCACACCATGCACCACACTACACACAAACATGTTTTCCATACACGTATTCATTCTATTGGCCGTGCTTCTATGGGATCTGATTGACTCTTGTCATGATATCAGGCAAACATGAATGACAATGTGTGAAGTACTTCTTGCCTCATACCTTTGTTAATAGTATTTGTTACATCTGTTTTCAGGGAGCCATGGCTTTGGCCCTTGCCGTCCTTACTGTTGGTTGCTTGTTATGTTGGCACTGAAGGGTTTTAAAATAATACAGCGGTGACATTCACAGATAAGAACAGCAACGAAATGCCTAAAATTATTGTCATTAGTTTGTGGTGTCAGCATAATTATTAGCTTCAAACTGACATTTCAAGGTGAATTATAATGCCAGTGTGTTTTCTTTTGTACAACTTAACATTGAGTTTAATTATTGTGGCCTGAACTCTCCCCCAGACCACCTTTTCAAGTGGTCCCGGGCACGGAACGGTGATCTGTTCCCGGGGACGGAACGCAGTGTTCACACTAACCAAACTATCTGGACTTTGGGGGGAATCGTGCTCGAAAACGGCCCCAGGTCCGTAGTGTGAAACCACCCTCAGTCAGCCTGGCACAGCGCTACTGATGGATGAGGTTTTCCATGTGCTGCCCAGGGTTTATTTTGGGTGGTTAATGCCTTCTGCATTGGCAGCAGAATGAGGGTACACCAAGCCAAGCCCCCCAAAAACCCATACACAGTGCCTAATCAGAGTAGTGTGATTAGGTATATCAGCAGGGCACATACGTGTGCACGCACGCACACACACTAACCAAATCTAATCAAAGAAAGGCAGACAAACCAGTCTGCTCTGTGTCCCTCGCTTCCCATTAGCTTGTTTCTACACCCTAAGGGGTGCAGGCAGACCAGCAAACATGGCCAAAGCCTTCAACACTCTACTTTGCCGTACTTTGGAGGCCAAACTGACAGTGGGCTCTCGTGTTGGTGAGGTCTGAAAGCCCCTCTCCTGGCACTGTTTAAGACCCACTGGAGAATCCTGAGTCACCTTCTGGATAAACACTGACAGTACTCTCTGTTCACCTCTTCTCTCCCCCCTTAATATGACTATTAAACCAAGTGTGTTTCATCTTGCCAGCAGGAGTCGTTGAATATCATCTACATTTAGCTAGCTTGTGCCTCTCCATGTCCTTGTAGGGGGTCAGCAGAACTGCGGGAATTATGACATGCTCAGGCAGTGCAATAGTCTCTAAAGTGTTCATGGACAGGAGATTATATCTGCTCATTTCTCTTTTATATCAGCTACTTTCTCCATTGTTTTACTGTCAGAGCAGAGGACAATGTACGTTATTGGAACTGGGGTGTTTTGTTTCCATGGTGTGCATACAGACACTTACTGTAGTTGCATCTAACTTTGAGATGTTAATGATAGCTGAGACTACAGGGAGACCTCTGCAATTGTATTTTGAGGTTTAGTTTGAAAACTGTCAGGGAAATAAATGTTCATAGTATGTTACTTATTGCAATCCATACATAACTTAGATTAAAAATGTCATGCACCACTGTAGCAAATATAAAGGTATTTGGAAGTTGATGAAATCACATCATTACCCTTTCAAAGTTCTTCAGTAAGTCTATGAGATTCCTTTTGTAATACCAAAGCACTTTCCCACCCACCTCTAAACATTCCCAAGGGATTGTTCTTAAGTCAATAAGAGTCCGTGTGTGCATCGGCTAACTTCTGCTGTTGGGTCAGATTGAAGTCCCTGAAATAGATGGGTAAAAATAGAAAGAAACACATGCACACACACATACATACAAAACACAGAAAACAACAACAGTCACTCTGCTTTCCCCCCTTGCCCTGCATTTCACAGCAGTAGCCTCGGGGGGTATCCAATTATGACGCCCTTGAGGGAATGACAGTGCTTGGATTTCTGTCAATACAGGGTTCAGGTAGTGTTTCTCAATAACACTCTGAATTATTGATGACAGTGAGATTGAGAGAAGAAGGGGTAGTTAACATTCACTTTTATGTATGAGGAGAAGAGAGGGATGAAGGAGATGGGTTAGCACAAATGCCACCCAGCATATTTTAAACTGATCCATTTGATTAGGTGACCCTAGGTGAGACTCATTAGAAGATGCCATAACAAAAGGACCTCAGAAGATTGAAGGTGGATCTTGACTGAGCAACAGGGAGCACAGAATGGTTAGAGAATTATAGACCTCTCTGAAGATTAATCTAAATAATTAACAGGCGGCAGACAAATGAAGAGGATACCACTGGTCCAAGGCTGATCCTTATTCCAGTGATAGCGTTCTGGGCTTTTCTTCCCTATTCTAAATGGACACAAAGACGATAGATGATACTTGCAGTGGTTTTCCAGATCGATCAGAGAACCGTCTCAGTGTCTGAGCCCTGCATAGATCCCTCTATGTGAAGTCTGGCCAACTCGCCCACTGTGGCGGGAAGCCTCAAGTTCAGAGACTGATACCAGTACACAAAGCAGTGGGTGCTATCTCTTTAAAGTAAGTTCACTCTTCTAGAATACTGGGAGTTCAGTGAGACACAAATATTTACATCCTCCCTCTCGACACTACCTGATGTAGTATTAGTACTCTGCTGAAACATTTATTTGTTGACTCTTGCTGTCGTCTTGGTTTTACCCTGACATCAATCCTGTAAAGATGAGCCAGTGAGGCTGGAGTACGAACCAGGCATAATCTGTGGGGACTCTTCCATGAGGACAGAGTAGAGTAGCCTGACATGGGGTGACAATCGATGGCCTCCGCCACAGGATGACCCATCACTTGTCTGAACTCTGTGGGCAATGAGGTTAAAGCAGCATCCCCCAGGGAACAGGCTGAGTGGCAGTGATGGCAGGGAGGGTCCCAACCTCCCCTGACAGACACTTCTCATCCAGGATGAAATCCTGCCCTCTCTCTGCCATGGCACAGTGCAGATACTATAAGAATGAGACTACATTATACTGACACCAGACAGTTTACATACTAATCCAAGAACCAAGGGACCACAGGGACCATTGAACCATTGATTTTCTATTCTTGGTAAAAGGCAAGAAGCCGGCGGTCACTCCTCTTCAACCTGGTATGCTAATGTTGTTGCTGAGGTCCCCTTGAGTCATTCTGTTTTTTACCACTGCACGACCTTTGCAATTTCCCGAAATACCCAGCTCTTCTATCTGACATGTATTCAACTGCCCAACTTGGATTTCTGGCCTTGTCTCTGTCAAATGTTCATTCACAACACTTGACTGGTCAAAGACCAATAACACCGGAAGTATAAACTCTTTCACCTCCAACTTGAGAATGAAAGTAGAACTACAAATAATGTAAAGTTACTCTTATAGTTATATTTCATGTTGGTATAGCGTCTATTTCTTGAGCACACATGTTCCCTTGTGGTTTACAAGTGTTCAACCTCCAATTCTGGCTGTGCCAGTCACCTGTGGTGACCATCTAACTTGCACACAAACCAGTAGATTATTTTTCCTTTTTCTTTTTTTGAAAAAAATACAAAAAGTATTAATTGAAATTGTCAATATCAGAGCCCCAAGAAAAATGCTGAAAGCCAAACTCTTGCACCAAATGATGAACCAATATCATTTCAATGTAGTCTCGACTAAGACATCAAAAGCAGCAAAGGAAAGTGAAGGCTACTGCCCTTGATCAATAGTAGTGATCTTGTAGAGGTGCTTTCAAAGACATTCTTAATTGGGTTTAGACTTTAACTACAGTAGGATGAACTTGTTTGCACCACATGTAACACTCGTCTGAAAACAAGCCCATAGAATCCGCCTTTGTATCCTGTGGGAGCTGCTCTCCCAATTATTGCCCAATGCTCCTTGATCCAAATTCCAATTTGCCCAGACTGTGTCTGCGTGGTTAGCCATTGGAAATAGAATTAGCAAAGTTTCCTCTGTCTGAGAGGGTCGAATGGTGAGTTGAAATAAGTGTCTTCAGCAGACATAATTTTGTGGAAAGACTATTGAAGGCCCATATTCACGAACTAGGTACATCCGCTAGATTGATTTATCCCCGTCATCTGTGATATTTGTATGTCATCTGTGATTGTTTTTGCTTAGTGGACTCTGGGAAAGATGAGTTGTGAGTGCAGAGAGAAACTGTGTAAAAGCAGCTCTTTGTGGACAATGATGTGCCTTGTGAGTGGTTTCATGGGACATCGATCAGATATTGGTGGTCTGATGAATGCTCCAAAAGGAGGTCAGGGACAATGTGGCACAGGCCTTAACAATGAAACATTTGTACTGCTGTGCACCATACATATCATGGGTTGTTTTCCTCCCTATCATATCAAGGTCCCGTGAAGTTGTTTTGGCAACAATGAAAAGCCATCGGGCAAGTTTTCATTTATTGGTGTGGCAAAGTAAGGAAAGCTGACAGACAACTCAGCACATTTCTCAACATGTGGCATCACACACAAATGCTTCAAAGCACTTATGATGTGAAGCTAACAGACTTGTTGCTGTCTTCACAGTGCATATGGTCTTTAGCTGGGCAGAGTAATTGTTATTTGAGCTAGTCAATAGAGATAAACCAGGCATAGTAGAAATACTGACGTAAATATAACAAACTAAACAAGCATCCCCCTACTACTAGTGTTTCTCTAGAGAAACACTGTTTCGCTTTACACTATTGCTCCAGTATGTTGATTTGTTGGTACGGTATAACCCCTATCCTTTACCATAACCAGGGTCTGTAGCCCACACTGTCTTTTTTGCCATTGTCCTCTTCATTTCTCATTTAGTTTTTGTGCCTTTTATACAATTATACAAACAATATTATTGTTATTATTACTCCTCAAACATTCCGTAAACTTGCTATAGTAGATGTGCCATCTGGTCACCATCAGCATAGCATTATGATAGTGCCCAGAAGAGGAACCTGTTTGGTAGTGGCTTGTTGAGGGCGGAGGCTAATGTGGCGAATTGTCTCAGAAATTATAGAGGAGACCGGGGATATGATCCCTCAATATGTTGGCCAGTGTATACTACATATATAAGCCAAGGAGCTCAGCAATATCCAATTGCCCAGAGGTGGGAAGTAAGAGTGTGCTCTATTCTCTACCTATGAAAAATGTGTGGATTAGCCTCACTGCCGCTGAAGCACTGGTGAGGTCAGAACATTAGCGGGTGATTCTGTATTAGAATGATGCACCTTTTGTTTTGTGCAGCAGGTGTTGGCAGAAAATAGATGCCCCAAGAGCCAACAGGTGCATACAGTGCACTGCAGTTGATCAAGGATAAAATTGGCATTCAGGATTTTAATTGTATTTTTTTATGGAACAGTGGTCTCTGGCCAAATGGAGGGCCATGAGGACATAACAGTTTACTTGGAAGAGTTTATGTATGAATGAAAATGGATCCCTTTTTAATGCTACCATAGCCTCATCCATGTCACCCTATAAAGACCACGATTCTCTCATCAAAGTCTCATTTTTGCACTAACTCAGTGAAAGGCCCACAGAATCCAGAATACTGGAGGGGCCATCTTATCAAACCACAGATCCGGCACTGTCAGATAAATGAATGTCAGATAATCAATAGAGTTCCCCAGCGGCCCAGAATCCTCTGCCCTTCAAAGAGGCCCAACTGCCAATGTCTCCGAGATGGCTTACCAAGTCCAGCTCATTAAAAACTAAATGATCCGAGCCCTCCCATCCAAACCCTAGAACACTGGGAGAGAGTGTGGGACGGGATAAGCGTTGGCTTATATCCCATCGACAGCTGTAAGCTCATCAGCACCCCCCTCTCTTCAGTCTGCACAGAAGACAATTAACTGATTAGGCTTAGTGTTAGGTTAGATTAAGAAAAATCTAATTTCATAATTCCAGGATGGAGCTGCATCACTGACATGTTTACATGGGAGTGTGTGGTGTGTTTGTAACATTGTTTTTTGGCAGGTAGCCATAGAGGTGGGGCTTAAGCAGCTGGACCCTTATTTTGGATTTCAGATCATGTCCCATGTTAGTTTGAACCGATCCTTATAGAGTACATCTGGAGAAATTACAGCTCCACAGCATGAACTTCCACAGATCTTAAATCCAAAGGGAGGCTTTTCCAGAGTTTGGGGGCAACAATTTCAAATGCCCGATCACCTTTTGTTCTTAGTCTAGATCGAGGGACACAGCCAGCAATCCTTGATCAGATGACCTAAGAGACCTACTGGTGGAATAGGTATGTATTAACTCACTAGTATAGTCAGGCGCCTGACCATGCAGAGCGTTGTGTGTGATCACAAGAATTCTGGAATAAATTCTAAATTGAATGGGAAGCCAGTGTAGTGATCTCAAGATTGGTGTGATGTGACACCTTCTGTTGGACCTGGTCAGAAGCCTGGCGGAAGTCTTCTACAGCAGCAGCTCAGGGTACTGATAAACACGTCAAAAGGACTTCATGCTCTCTCTGCCTTGGCTTGTAGTGGAAATACAAGCTTGACTTTCAGTGTGTCTTACTGGTCTTGCATAAGCTCTTGTACTCACGTTGCTTTGGCTAAGTACTCTACAGCTTGTCAATAAATTATCTCTGCCTTCTTTCCTCCCATGTTCTCCCTTGATATGCTTATGCGTTTGGGTGTCAATATTCACAACAGATGTGAGCTAGTTATGCAGATAATTTAAACAATGACTTTTAGGATATATTCATATTTTCACTGTAATTTACAGCTATTGTTTGAGGTAATTTAAGCATTTACATAAGTAAAGTTCACTGGAGCCTTTCCTTTTCTATTTTAAGTAACATTTTAATGGATCTGCCTCTTGGAATGATGCCACTATACCATAGTCTGTTTGTTCTAGTTGCTGTCCTCCTTTGCATGAAAAAAAATCCACCAGGTATATTGACCTCATATATCACCCACCCACTCTCCTCAATTCATGGCATTGTGATCATCGCTTGACCTCATCGCTAAATGCAGTTTTCCCCCTGCATTTAGCAGACCGTTATCAATATTGATGGCAGTTCATGTCTCTGTTGACTTAATTTTTCTGCTCCCACTTAAAACCATACGGCCCAAGTCTCATTGCCAAGCGACACAATACATAAACTTGGGATGGCTTGCAAGAACCCCCTTGGAGGACACACTGCCCTTAATAAGTTGGCGTCGAGCACAGGTCATCACATTTGATTCAACAAATCCCTGTGCCACCCATTTGTTGTTGTCTCTTCCTTCAGATATCAAGAACATTTGCATTTCTACACAATCCCAGACTGGTGCACAACTACAAAAGCTGTTAATTATTCACAGACTGAAACTGCACTCAAACTTCTGTTTGAACTTTTTTTAGTGGCGCAATTCTTAGGGCTCCCCCATCAATTTTTTTTTTTTAAAGGAACCTGTTACTTGAAAACCTTTTAAGACCTCTTGTTGTTTTTATTTCTTTATTCATCTTTGGTGTTAAGTGCTCATTGCTGTGGTGTTTTTGCGCTGCACTTCCCAGAAATCACCTGTCAATCAAACGGGTGTGGGTGGTACTGTGCCGTCTTTTCCCTTGGATTCGCTGTTGATGAACTTTGAGTTTCTGTCACTGTCACTCTTTTCTTTGTCTGTTCAGCCATGGTGGCTATCACTGATCATGCTACCTACTGAGTTTTCTTTCTAATTATTCAAAACAAACCACTGTTGCTGCTTCCAGTAACATAAAAGGCATCACTTCCTGTGCACCAGCTGATTTTTCCCTGGAAAGACCTACCTGACACCGGGTGTTTAGAACAACAAAGCAAATGTAATGGCTTTCATGAACTGGCTATAGGTCGAATCAATATCATGTTATATAGTAGCAAAAAGGAAATGTATTCATATATATGAAAATGTCATGGATTATTACTTAAATGTTAAGTTGTTATTTTCCATATGTCCATTAACCTCAGTAGCTGATGCTTCCATCAGGACCAGGTTTCATGGCGGGCAAAGTGAGGTGTTCTCCTTAGGGGAGGCGAAGGTTGTGTCCCGGTGGCCATGTCCCTTGTGGCTTGCCTCCTCTCCTCGTTGCTTCCTCTTTCATTCCTCTCTCTCACCCTCTCTTTCTCTCTCTCACTCTACCTCCTTCATGCATGTGTCTGTCTGCTCATTCACATTTTGGTGGTTCAGCTAACACTCAGTCACATTGCCACATTGACATAAGGCATTACATGCTAATAAGCTGAGCTGCCACCTTTTTAAAAGTTGCTGCTGCCATTATTCAGTCGTGTAATTGTCGCATGTTAATTTTTACCATGATTAAAAAAGTATGTGTGAAGCTAATATAATTTAGAGGAGTAAGATTACTATAATGTGCTCCAATCTCTAGCGTTACTTCTCTGACCAGCAGTATATATTTACAGTGTGATAGTAAAAAGACAGATTTGTCTATATCTTGTGTCTTGTCATAGGTGGAGGTGAATCTGCTGTTGGCCATGCGTTTCTGGTGAGGGCTCGTCATCTGCCAAAATGTGGCTGGTGTCCGGCTCGCCTCGACCCCTTCTGTTGGTGGTCCTGGCTCTCACCTTAACAGCCGTCTTACCTCAACTGTCCTCAGGAGTCACGCCCTTCCCCCAAGACTTGGAGCCAATCAGCATCCTGGGGAGAGAATGTAAGTTCAAGCTCTGTTGTGTTGCCACGGTGATCCTTGATGCAAGAGTAGATGAAGTAAAGCGAGGCTCACAACAAGCATTTTATCTCCCCTCAGTATAATATTGCTAGTTGGATGGCTGTGTTTAAGGCCATATTAGTAGTGGTTTATTCTAACCCTAGAGCATTTACTCCTCGATTTCGGTGTGTTGGGCAGGTGAAAACAGGCCATTTGAACTTGGGTGGCACCAGATAACGCCCTGAGACACACCTGAAAATTGGGTTCTTGGTCCTCCTCTAAGCGAACTGTCATTAGGAGTGTAAGTGTAATCTGAACCAAGTACAGGAAACGACTCTAATACGCAAGGTTTTATGGGTATAAGGAGGTGGATTTTTATATCTGATGGCATTCAACTTTGCAAAGCCTAGCATAACGAAATTAAGCAAGGGCGAACCGCAGTCTTGACTGATGCTCATTTTCAGCAAAACTCAGTCCGATAAACAAGCTCCTTGTGAGTCTATATGACTTTTACAAGCCGTGGTTCATTTGTAATTGGGCAGCGTGAACCTAAATGACCCAAATACAAAAATACAACATGGTAACCTTTTGTGCTTTGGTTCAGACCAAAGAAAACAAACTGTGTGTGATTGCACCTTGAAGATTCCCAAATTCAAAGTACAGCACCAAGATTATAAGCTAATATTTTGACTGGGGAAGATTATTGACTACTGTGACACACTTATCACACTACTTCATTGGACCACCCTAACAGCACCCAATCACTGGGGAGGTCTACAGAGGTGGTCCTGGCTGGTAAACGTAATAGCCCATAATTGATTTAAGAGGTGGCTGAGACCATGGCCTACACAATGTAATTGATCTATCTGGAAGAGAATAAAGCGACCATTAGCAGAAATAGACGCGCTAATAGTCCTATATGTGGAGCTCCGTCCCAGGTGTAATGAGAGCCATTTGTCACCTCTGGTTCCAGCAGGTGACAGCGTGGCAGAAGGCCCCTCACAACTCTGTGAGACGTCCATTATGTATGGTAATACATCGTCAGCCCGAGGTCTCAGAAATCATCCCTCCCTTACTACTTTTTTAAAGGAGAGTGGGCTACTCACGTTAGTATTTTTTCCTTTTTGTGTTAGACATTTGTCATGCTGAGTGGGATACAGACTACGATTCGACTGACATGGGTTTTTGAAGGCCGATGCAGATATTTTTGTAATAGTCAATATTTTATACTGATGTTGAATATCTTTTAAGTACAACTATTCAGGGTTTCCCCCAGAATTTAATTTTTGGCAGTGGGGAAAAGCCTCAGAAACGGCAACTAGACCAGGCGTGTCAAACCATGTGCCATGGAGTGCCGAAAGTATGCACGTTTTTGTTCCAACCAAAGACTACAACAGGTGATTTAACTGAATACAACACATTCAACCAGAGAGGAGGAACTAATGATTTAGAGCTTGCTATGGTCTGCTAAAATGTATATTGTATATTGTGTGTCTTGTGCTTTGTTCTGTTTGTCTTATACTATTCTTTAATTCCATTGATTATTGTTCGGGTAGATCTAGTTTAGCTCATTTTTTGCAAAGTCCTTTGAGACGGACATGCTTGTGATAAAGGGCTATATAGATAAATAAACTTGAATCGTTGCATCTCCAGCTCAAATCCTAATACATACCAAGGGAGACATGGGATAGTCCGACTCCTTAGCCAGAAGGGTTGCATGTGGTTCCAGAGGCAGAGATCGTAACTACTGCACCATCTCTGGGCACCCTCACCTACTCCAATGAACTGGGGAGAATATTTCCTTGAGCGGTACCCCAAAACTTTAAAGGAAGTGAAAGTGCTGAAGAGTAATTCGCTAAGGGGAGGATAGCGGGGTGGGCTGGTGAGCCACTGGGAGTCTCCCCAACAGACAGCACAGCAAGGTCCACCACTGGTCATTAGGAGTTTAAATCTTTAAATAGGAACGTACGGCTCCCTGTAGAGAGTAATTTCAGATTGTGGTATATTTCTAGCAGAGATTGCTAATTCAGCAGCAGCTCAGGTTAGAAGGGAGGCTGCAGGGCACTTAATACAGTACTTTACAGGTCCAGTACACCCTGGTCCTGAGATTAATATTTGCTTGGGGAAAAAGGCAAACGGCATGGGACGTTTCTTTGATGTAGAAGACAGCCTGGTGTCAGTAATGAGCTAGCTGATGTTTAACCAGGTAGTCTTGGATTAAAAAACGGTCAAGTTAGACCTAGTGTTTTCCTCTTTTGTTGTATTCATGACGGCACTGAACTGTTAATTTGTTGACCTCCATGGCAGACAAATGACATTTAAACATAGGTTGACCAGACAGCCCTATTTTCCATGCCTTTTAATTTGTAGTCTTGTCCTCACTTGGCACGGTCCCCAGACATGTCTGTTAAGAAATGCTTACCAGTAGTCATTTATTTAAATCAGACTGACTTCTATGACACAAGCATCTTATTTGCAACTTTGGAGGCAATTTTTCCCACACTTATCTGCCCCCACAAGCAAACATTAGCATATGTGTTCTGGGTCAATTGGCTGAATTGTAACCCTGATTTTAGCATTTGTTAAACAGAATTGGTGTTGTGTTTTTTTTATCAGTTACTGATTCCGTGTTAATTAATGTTGAGCCACAGTTGGTCTCCTACTGTCTTAATTTATGCATGAATTAAATGTATTGCAAAGCTGTAAATGTTTGTAAAATGCTTCGGTTTTCATATTTAATATCAGAATAAAATCTACTTATTTGAGTTGCAATGATGTTTGCAAGTTGAAAATACATTGTTCTTCATTCAGCACATGGTACCCTGCAAAGAACGTTGTCGTTTCACTCAGTAAGAAACATTTGGATTGTGGCATTAAATGGACAAGATCAAAATCGTAACAAAATGTTTTTCCTCATGTGTAGGTTAAAAGTTGTATTCTTTTTGAGTTTTGAAGAATAGTGGATTGTCAACAAAACTGCAATGGGACAGCATATGTCATTTTTTCCAACCTAAATGTCGGAATGAAGATCCTTAGCTGAGACGGTGTTGAAACTTCTGACATATGTTTATCTAGAACGTTTTCCTTTTCTCTCCATCTTTTCCACACAGACTCCTACCTCTACCCCAGCTTCCAGGGACTCATGTCGGACAATGACACGGTCCGCCTGGGCCTGGACTTCCAGAGGATGCTGCGGATCAACCATATGCTCTACATCGCTGCCAGGTTAGTCACCTCCATCTACCTACCAGTTTACCAATACACAGGATCTGATGTAACTATCCTTGTGCTATTTACCATGGTTGAGGGCCTATATAGAAAGCTGTCTGGGATATTAGAGAAATGGGGGGGGTGTTGTCATTGGAGTTCTAAAGCAGGCACCTCCAATCACCAATTTTTCATTGGCCCACACGCTACTTAATAGGATCATGGCTAATAGTGCGAATCTGCACCTTTTGCACATGTTTCTGTACATATGTTAACCTCCATCTGTAAATCTGATCATTTGAGTAGATTGCAATGCACCTGGACACATTTCTGTATACAGTGTCTTCAATCTCTGCACCTGTTAATGTGAACAGCTACTGCAGTGATACACACTTGCAAATCTGCTTCAGACCTTTAACCCATCAGCAAAGATGCTGTATCTTATTTATTTGTTGTATTATTCGCAATTTGATTGTTGTAATTACTTGGCATATTATCTTCAGTACTCTATTTGTCTTATAATTTATAATTATTCCAATCTATATGTTATGTTGGTTGGAAAACCCCCACAGAAATCATTTAAATGTCATCTGATCTTTTATTTATGTAACCTTTATTTAACCAGGCAAGTCAGCTAAGAGCTAATTCTTATTTATACTGATGGCCAGTTAAGAGGCAAAATGCCTCTTGATGGGGAATTGGGGAAAGGGGATATACTAAGACAAGAATGCTAGCAGTTTGCAAAAGGCAACAGAAAACATACGAACAACGGTAATATAGAGACAGCAAAGTAGCACAGGCACAATCTGGACAGACGCACATAAGGACTTGGAGACAGTAAACAGAATAACAACTAACACCATCAACAACAAGGACACCACTAAAAGCAATTAAGACATGCAACAAAAATTACGGCAGCACTGACAGAGCAGTTAGAGTAGTAGTCATTTTAATGAGCAACTATTGTATGTGTGTGTCTGCAAGTGTCTCTGATGGAGTCCTAGAAGACGGAGAGAGAGGGATGGAATTGTCAAATTTATGTATTTTTCAGAGTTTAAAAAAATACAGAAATAAAATTAATCTTAACGCCTCCAGAAGGCTCAACGGTACATTCTGGCATCCCAGAACTAACCCCCTCTGTTCCCACTGTCGGCACTGATCAGACCTGTACATGTCTACCCTAGACTTTTACTACTGGTCAGTTATCTCAACCAGCCCCTTTCCTCCACACCAAACTGCTATCATCTATTCCTTTTTGGGCAGCACCTCCGCAAATTCTTACAGAGCATCTTTCAGCCTATTTCCATATAGCTCCGCTCTTGATCAAGATGTCATAGGATGATTATCTAAAAAGTATGAGGTCCCATCTCCTCTGTCCATTTTCATTGTGCATACATTATCCTACAATGTTGGCCCTGTCTCAAACTACAGTACTTGACTGCCTGTCCAAAAAGGTAAAGAGATGAATGTACAGTTTAAAGAACATGTATGTCATGGCAATCTTTAGTTTCCAACATTCATTAATTTTTGTTCTTTTATTAATGTATTACGGATCTTCTGAAAATGTGACCAAATCTGCTGGGTCAAAAATATACATACAGCAATGCTAATATTTGGTTAAATGCCTCTTGGCCATTTTCACCTCAATTAGGTGCTTTTGGTAGCCATCCACAAGCTTTCTGACACAGACTTGTTTCTTCAGCATAGTCCACATGTTCTAGATGGGTTTTAGGTCAGGACTTTGGGAAGGCCATTCTAAAACATTACTTCTAGCCTGATTTAGCCATTCCTTTACCACTTTTGATGTTTGTTTGGGGTCATTGTCCTGTTGAAACATCCAACTGCATCCAAGACTAAACCTTCTGGCTGATGATTTTAGGTTTTCCTGAATAATTTTGAGGTAATCCTCCTCCATTATTCAATTTATTAGGGCTGTGCGATATAGACAATCATGATAATGATCTATTATTAAGTTTTGCCTTCCGCCCAATGCATGCTGGGATAGGCTCCAGCCGCCCGTGACCCTGAATAGGAGTAAGCGTGTATAGACAATGGATGGATGGATGGATGGATGATGATCTATATCACGGTATAGTAAAAAAAAAAGAAGTGTATATAAGAAATAACCACATGCCTCAAAATATTATTTTTTCTAAATATGCTGGCGAAACATGAATTGATTGACTTAATTTGTGACTTAATTCTTGTATTTCCGATTTATCCCTTAGGTTTAGGGAAACAAGAAGAACAGAAAATTATATTTGTGAACTTCTAACTAATCCAAACACTGCCAAAGTTCATCTGTAGGGGGAGATAATATAGAATTTAAAATAATAAGAATTCACAAATCTACAGAAGAAGTAAAATAAAGATGGCAAAAACTAAGTGGATTATTCAGACTGCGGTCAAGTTCAGATCGTGTGTTCCAATCATTCCATGACAGAAAAATAAGAGTTGTAGAAATAATTAGAAACTAAAGACTGCCATGATATACATGTTCTTCACACATGTATGTAAACTTTTGACCACAACTGTACCTACAGTAAGTGGACTTCATATTTTCCACAGCTGTATTCAACAAAGTGCAAGGCTCACTTGCAGTTATTCATATGGGTTATGTCAATGCTTGGATAACTCTTTGTGTACTTCCTCTGAGGTTCTCCTCTGCAGTCAAAGGGGGTTTGATATCAGGTTGAAAACCAATAAGCTCTCCTTTGGTATTGTCTATCAGTAATCCACCTCTCACTGTGTGTTTGAACAGCACTAATCAATCCTATTTAAAGGAATGGAAGCTTTTTTCGGGAGGAGAGCAGATTTTGGTAAAATGGTAGGATCAGAGGTACGTAGAAAGGAGAGTCGATACGGGCAACTAATGCTGCCTTGACTTTTGATCTCTTTCAGGGACCACGTGTTCGCCATCAATCTTGACACCTCCTCTGAGCAGATCATCCCACAGCAGGTAGGCAAATCTTTCCCATGATTGTGACTTCAAACCCACTGGTGTTCCCCTCGGTGCCCTGCAGTGTCGCCTCTATCAGGGATTGATATTGTTGGAATTTTTGGTAGTTGGGTCCAATACCATCCATCCATCTTCAACCGCTTATCCGAATTCTGGACGTGCCTGGAAATCAGGTGGCATCCTTACAAGATGCCCGAACCACCTCAACTGGCTCCTTTCGACGCAAAGGAGCAGCGGCTCAACTCCGAGTCCCTCACGGATGACTGAGCTTCTCACCTTGTCCCTAAGGGAGATGCCAGCCACCGTCCTGAGAAAACTCATCTCGGCCGCTTGCATCCGCGATCTCGTTCTTTCGGTCATGACCCACCCTTCATGGCCATAGGTGAGAGTAGGGACAAAGATTGACCGATAGATCGAGAGCTTTGCCTTCTGGCTCAGCTCTCTTTTCGTCACAACGGTGCGGTAAAGAGAGCGCAATACCGCTCCCGCTGCTCCGATTCTCCGGCCCATCTCACGCTCCATTGTCCCCTCACTCGCGAACAAGACCCCGAGATACTTTAACTCCTTCACTTGAGGTAAGTACTCATTCTCTACTCGGAGTAGGCAATCCACCGGTTTCCTGCTGAGAACCATGGCCTCAGATGTAGAGG